>VWYP01017264.1:166937-195878 GCA_013400435.1 Pycnonotus jocosus
GTCGCGGTGGCGCTGGAGCGGAGGCGAGGCGTCCCTGCTGGCCCCGCGGTCGGCTCCTGCCGCCCTCCCCGCCGCTCCCCGCACACCGCGGCTCCCCGAGCTGCAGCCTGTGGGAATCCGAGACAGGTGGCCAGCAGGCAAGTCCTCGGAGCGGTGCTAGATCTGACGGGGAGCGAGCATCATCCCGCCTGCAGAGCTGGGGCTGCAGGAGCCGCTAATGCAGATGTTGCCATTCGGTAATTAATTCTCAGCCCGAGAGCGAGCCAGGAAGCAAGCTGCATTGAAGTATCACCATGGTTTTCACCTACTAAAGCTGACGGAGACAACCTGGCCATATCCCAGCCTTATGTTTTGGGGATGGCAAGAGTCTGACTCTTCCATCCCTCTCCATCCCTCCTGCCATTGACCTTAAACAGCTGAACCGAAAGTTATTGCTCACCAGATACGGTAGAATAATGAGGATAGGGAGTTATTCATGGATTATTTATTCTACAATCAATGAGGCAAAGAAAAATGAAAACAATTATTTCTCAGGTGTTATATAAAGAAAGCTGAAAAATGGAGAGGTATAATTTCTTTAGAGGAGCCCCAAAGCAGGGATAAATTATTTTCAGTGACTAATACACATGCTGTTAACAAGTACCTGCTGTTATTTAGTGACTGTGATGAAGTGGTTAAGACTGTGTGTAAGATGAGATTTTCAGAAAGGCCTTGGGATATTAGGATCCTCAATCCTATTGCCTTTCAGAGGGAGTACAGTGCCTACCTTTTAGGTCACTTTGAAAGCTCATCCATACGTAATATGTGATATCCCAGGAGAGACGTGGCCTACGGGTTTGAGCCCAGGACAAAGCTTAAATGCCAGTCCCAGGAAAAGTGTTTCTGTAATCTTGTCCAACTGCCATATTTTTTTCTCTTTGAGGCTTTCCCTCCCTTGCCTTATCCATAATGAGTATTAATATATTAATATTTCAAATGCTTTTGTAGAAGTAATGCCAATATATCTACAGCAAATGTGAAATGAAAAAGTGCACAATGTATGTTTTATTATACTTATTTCTGTTTTTGAAAGAATAAATATCCATAGAGATTCTGTTACCTTTTCCCTGCATCATCCCAAGCTCTTTGCAATGCCCTCCCTTTTACTTATAACCCATACATACATTTTGACATCCAGTAATCATTAAGATATGTGAGTTTTTTGCGAATTAACTAAGAACCAAATATTAATTAGTGACATTAAACTAGTTCCAAATTGTCTTTTTCCCTAACTTCTTTCTTGTTTACATCTTCTATTCCCCTCCTGCTGTGTATCCCACAATTTTTCAAGTTCATAAACCTATATTTTCTTTTCTTCAGCTACCACTGAAATGATCGAGCTGATATAATATCACAAACAAACTGCAAACATTCATGGAAAAAAGAAAAACTTCTGACTGTGACATGCAAAAATTTCTGCCACTTTCGTTCTGAGTTCTTGAAGCCCTTTGTGTATTCATTGGTCTCTACAATTCACTTGAATAAGTAATAAACAGCTTCTGTGAGTAAGTGCTTAAAGGCTCAGCAGACCATTTTTCAAAGAAAATTTCTGTTTCTTAAGGCTCTTCCAACAAGCTCAGCCAAAAACATACTTGCTCATCACCCATTCACACTTTTATACCTATATACCTGCATGTCACCTACCTAATGAAGTCCTCCACAGGATGAAAACTTTGACTTGAGTTTAGGTGTTCAAACTTCACACTTTCTTGGCATATGATGATTGGGGTTTTCAAAAATGTACTCAAACTGATCATAAGTAGGTAGACATTTAAAAAAAAAAAAACAGCTGTAAAGGATAAGACAAGTAATTCAAAACAGGAAGATGCAGCAGGCTGGTTGGTGAATATCTCAATAATGGTGATAGTGGAAAATTTCCTTGTGGTTTGAGACGGAAGAAGCGGCACAGATTATTGCATTTTTCCCCACCTCGGAACAGGATCAGTCCTCAAAAACTGCATAAAATATTTAAACTATATAGCAACAGAAATGAGTTGTGCAAAGGTAATGCAATTATTTTTAATATAACCACAAGTGAGGCCTGCAAAATCATTAACTTTGACTGATTCTGTCACACAAAAATCATTACAAAGATATTCAGCCATTTTTTAGTCCTGTAAAACAAGCTAACCATATATACTCTTTTTTTTCTTCTTCTTCATTTCTGGAGCATGTTGTGAAATATTATTTTACATGATTCAACAAATCCAAATTGAATATATTAACCTTTGCAAAGAAAACACAGCCAAATTGTGTTAGACCACAATATGAAGTTATTAGATACTTCTACTCTTTCTCCTAACCTTTCCATTCCAGAGTGTAAATGTAAATGTGAGGATGTTTCTAAGCAAGCATTGAGACACGCCTTTGGTTTCAGCAGGGCACCTACAAGCTTTAGCACCTCTGTCCTGCAACTGTAAAGTGTTTTCAGCTTGGGTCAACAGGGTTGTGTACTCCACTCCATAGGTTAGGAAAATATCATAGCAGACTGGGACAGGCACATCAACCAAGATGTGCAGAAGGAGGATCTTCCATCAAAGATATTCTCATAAGAAAATTAAATGTTACTTATTTTTACTTCTCAAATCATAAAATCATGTAAATTTTTAAGTTGGAAAAGACCTTAAGATTGTCAAGTCCAACCTACTAGTCCAGCACTGCCATGGCCACCACTAAACCATGTCCCAAATTGCCACATCTACACATCTTTTAAAAATTTCCGAGGCGGTGACTCAACTACCTCCCTGAGCAGTGTGTTTCTATGCTCAGCAACACTTCTCATGAAGAAATTTTTCTCGGTATCTGATCTAAACCAGAATTTGAGGCTATTTCCTCTTGTTCTGTTGCTGTTATACCTAGCAGAAGAGACTGACCCTCGACTGGCTATAACCTTCCTTTCAGTGAGTTGTAGAGAGTGGTAAATTCTGCCCTGAGCCTCCTTTTGTCTGGGCTAAACACTTCTCTTGGCTGCTCCCTATATGATTTACTTTGAAGACTCTTCCCCAGTCCTTCTCTAGAAATGCTCCAGCACCTCAATATTCTTTTTGTAGTGAGGGGCCCAAAACCAGCCAAAGAATTTGAGGTGTGGCCTCACCAGTGCCGATGACCACTTCAACACCCCCAAAGCCTTAAAAAGTAGAGAGTTAACTCAGTCAGCTGGTGAAACCTCCCTGGCAATTAGAAAGACACCACAGTGTTAAAAGGCTCCAGTTATTACAGCTGTACACAAATTTTATTGAGCTTTATGGAAATTGTACACACATATTGATGAATGAATAGATCATTCTGAATTTACTAGAGCTGTCAAGCAATGTCTGCTAAATGGAATTCATCCTGGATAAAGCTATATTTACAGTATGTGAATGTCAAGAGGGAAAATACAATGTCAGAAAGCTAGAAGGGATAATTAAGAACTTCAAACACTGGTGGGACCAAATGGCATCCAATAAACTGATCAGTTGGGACCACAGAAGAAAATGAGCCAACTTGAAAAAGGAAATGCAACTTTTGAATTAATACTGAAAACTAAACATCAAGCTTCTTTATGCCTAACAAACTACCACTTTAAAATATGGCTTCCCTTTTACATTTTTGCTTTTCGCAGCCCTCTTGCATGGTAGAGCTCTAAAAATCATCTATAGCAGAATTTCTAACCAAGTCTCTAGAATGTTAAATATGAGGACTTAACACAGGAAAGACAAAAGCGATGTATTTCAAATTATGACCAAACAAGGCTTTATGATCACATGCACAGAATGAAATGCCAGATAATGGACAGCTCTGTTACTGGAGGAAATCTAGGGTTTATTAAGAACAATGTGGGGTTTTCTGCTTGGATTGTTGATACTCAAAGGTATTTCTCTGAGGGAGAAGGGGTCACATGAAATTTGTGATCCACCTGCCTATAAGAAGCTGTAAAGACATGAAGAAAATATTTATTTTCCAGAAATGCAAAGAAAGTCTTTCCTAATCTTAATGCATCTGAAAAGGAAGATGAAGGTGCATTGACAGAAAAGAGACAGTATCTTCTTCTTGCTTCATGCAGATAAAAATATAGCATTATAGTTTGAAGTGAATGCATTTTGACTTCACCATCAGTTAATTATTTTAATTTTATTAAAACAACAAACAGATTTAAAATGGAAATATGTATTTATACAGACATCAAAATAAATTGAAGATGTTCAGAAGTTTTCAGCTTCATGTCCCAATATCTTTTGTAGTTCAAACATGAACTTAAGACAGCATCTACCTTTAGAAATTTTTTTGTGATATCTTGATCTCTATTAATCTGCACTGCATAATAAAAAAAATTGACAATTATAAGGAGCACTTGGGGTCACTTGGTTTGTTCAGCCTGGAGAAAAGAAGACTGAGAGGAGACCTCATTGTGGTCTTCAACACCATCAGGAGGGGAAGCAGAGGGGCAGGTACTGATCACTTCACTCTCGTGACCAGTGACAGGACCCAAGAGAATGGCATGAAATTGAGTCAGGGTAGTCTAGTCTGGATATCAGAAAAAAGCTTTTCACCCAGAGGGTGGTTGGGCACTGGAGAAGGCTCCCCAGGGAAGTGGTCACAGCACCAAACCTGACACAGTTCGATAAGTGTTTGGACAATGCTCTCTGGCACATGGTGTGGCTCTTGGAGTGTCCTGTGCAGGGCCAAGAGTTGGACTTGATGATCCTTGTGAATGCCTTCCAACTCAGCATATTCTGTGATTCTAGGGCTAAATAATTGTCTAGGTACATCATTTAAGTGCATATAAAGAAAGAAAACCTTTGCTAAAGGAAAATATCCTTTTGCTAAACCAAATTTCAAATTTCATTAACATAACAGTATTATAGTTGATTCCTTTCCTCAGTTTCCTCAGTATCTGGCCTCAGTTTTTTCAGCTAATTCAGTTTAGGCCATTTCATAGGCAATCCATGGATGTATAGGAGAAACTCTATATTGAAAAAATGCACAGAAAGTGAATTATAGTCATGTTTTCAAAAGCTATTGCAATTACGTTGAAAATACCTCAGTCACCTTTAAAGGAGAAATCAAAATCAATCTGGAACATTTCCATCTGCTATTTGTGGGGCAGGAAAAAAGGCATCCTTTACTAATGCACAGTCTGCAGGGTAAATGCCAAAGAGACTGTCAGCTCTTCTTAGACTATCATTTATGACTGGATGAGGAGACTTCATGTGACTTGAAGGTTTTTTCAAGACAAGTACATAGTAACACTTCTGATAATACAGTAAATACTTCCAGAGAAGTATTTACTTACAGAGCAAACTAATATTTGTGAAAAATTCATGTATTTTTAGCCATATTTTAATGCAAATTAGCAGCTGAAAACATGGGAAAGAGCCAGCATAATCTAACACAATTTCTTTCCTTAAACTGACAGTGATCTACAGCCCTCATCTTGGGAGCTTCTTTGGGAAAGGTTTTGAAATAATTCACAACTAGTAGCTTTAAACCACTGCTTTACTTTAAATAATTTGTGTTACTGAGGATATAGCCTCATTATCTACTCAATACATATTTAACAGATTGGAAGAGGTTAGCAGAGTAATGCACTAAAGTTACTGAAGCATTTAAGTATTCTGAGTAAATATATATTTGCCTCCCTCTTATATTGTCCACATCATTCAGTCTCAATTACCACACTAATAAACCAGTTATCGTCATCTCCTACTACAGATAACATATGGGTACTTGACCATAAAAATACTTTAAAATACTACCACTCTGTCTTATATTAGAAGTATCCACAGTCATCTTGAACCATATTATTTTTTTTTTTCTTACAATTGATTGTGGTAAGGTACTTGGTGCTTCAGTTAAACACGAAGCTCCAGTAATTCTTTGTTATGACTCCAGAACTGCCTTTTATTATGTGTCTCCAGAGCATCTAGTACAGATCAGGGTGTCAATCATGACTGAAACTCCTGCATAAAACCTAAACACAATTAAACCTAAAGATAAATGTATATTGCTTTGCCTGTCTGCACACCTGCCCATCAGATAATTTCATATGCTTTCTTTCTTTCTTTCTTTCTTTCTTTCTCATCAATTGTACAAAGATTGGCAACCTGGGCACTTTTTCAAAAACTGAAATTATAAGATGAGCTTTGTGCTAACTTTAGGAAGCTGGGGTTATGCCAGCAAAGTAACTCCTTGGCCTTCAGTGGAGTTTCTGAGCTGTGCAAGAGCTGCAGCCAAGTCTATCCAGATCAGCCTGCAGCTCACAGTGGAGCCACTCCATCTCATGCCTTGAAGAATGTTCCCATTGATCAGTTGGAGGTTTTCATTATAGCCACCAACCCTCCTACTTTAAATGGAAAAATAGACAGTGTAGGTTTTTGGTGAAGGAGATTGTGTTTTAGCTGGTGTGGGGCTCTGAAAACCACTATTTGTTTTATTGTCACTTTGATAAAAATTGCAACTACTGTAGTAGTCTGCAGTAGTACTGCAATGTCCTGAAATAGAGGTGGCTTATTCATTCCTTGTTCAGAGTAGTCCCACTCCAGTCTGCCTGCTTTTCTTTCAGGGAAATCAGTCAGCAGACTGCAGTAATTCATAATAAAATCGTACATGCATATACAACAAAAGTGCTCACACAAATATTGTGAGGACAAACAATTGTCCTTGATATCTCAGTAGTCATTTTGGAAGTAAGGATGAAACTGAGAGTGAAATTACCTCTGTAGTAGTGACAAGAGGATGAAGTCAAAGTATAAATTGCAGGGCTGTACCACAATCTTTTTTTCCCCCTCCTTTCTTCCACACTGAGATCTCAAAAGCAAACAGGAAGCCTTATCAGGAGGCACAAAACATGAAGAGCTCTCTGATGTATGAAGCCGCATCTGTGACCACCCTTAATGGCATGCAGCTTCTCAGCAGATTCCATACTGCAGAGGCCTCTCAGAAAGACCACTTCAGCTTAATTTATAAGCAGCCACATTTGGATTTAACATCTATAGATTTTAATCTGTACATTACAAAACAGCCTGAGTTTATTGCCTGGAGTTAGGAAACATCTAATCAAAGACGTAATTTTAAAGTCTTTTCTACAATCAATAGTTCAACCCAATAAACTCTCACATTTTGGCAGTAGGAGAGACAGCCAGACTGTCAGTATACATTGCAAACTAAAAGACACCATAATAACCCTGTCTGTGATGACACTTGCCACAACCACCACAATGCACTCTGTGTGCCCTCCACTCCGGTATCACATGAAACATTTCTTGAGCAGGTTTCCTCTAGTTTGGAGATGAGAAGCCTCCTTAACCAAGGCAAGAAGGTTCTAAAAACACACCTTGAAAATTGATCTGATATTGGAGATCACAGAATCACGAAGAAGACTGTGGGTAAGCTGCCTTTTATACATATCAGGGGATTTAGTACCAGCCCACCACAGAGTGCTATTATCTCCTGGACCCCAGGTAATGTATCACTAAGTATGTATGTGTATGTACCACTCACTCACACAAATAAAAACTTAACATTTAATAAGTCATGTACATATAAACCAAACTGCAAATATCTATTATAGAAGGACAAGCTTATTATTAAAATATGCTCTGGACAGTCTTCATTCATAAGAAAACAAGACTGCAAAAGACCACCCAAGTCATATCAGTTGCCCAGATTTATCTCCAAGGTAAACTCCCTTTTACTCTCAAGCATAAATCCTTTTCACAGTAATAATGAAATATAGGGGAGTTTGGAAATACCTTCTGTGAATTATGGATAATAAAAATTACTTAGCCTTCCAACTTTTTTAGGTTTTAGAAAGTATTAAACATGAAAAAATACATGCATTTTATAAAATATTTTATAAAATATCACTTCTTGATATTATCTAGTAGTCTAATTAAAAATTAGGGTAAAGTCACATAAGGTAGACCAAAGTCCTATGATGGTGCACAAATTTTTAGCTCTAAATGCATTGGTAATAAATGGTGATTAGAATACTGTAAGTTACTCACTACAATGGGGTATGTAATAAATGAACAATAATTTATTCTCTGCAGCACCTAAGGACTTCAAAGCATCATACAAATATTGAATTAAGCTTCCCAACAAGATAAGTAAATATTATATGTGCGTGAAAAAACAAGAACAGAAATCTATGCAGTGTCCAAAATCACCCATATTCCAACTGTTGCAAAAAAGATTCACTGGCTCTGACCAAATACAAAGTTTTTAGTGCCAGACAGACAAATCAGCAAGAGCTATGTCTCTTGTCCTACAGGGCAAGGTGCCCTATCAAGGCAAGTGAGCTGAAAGTGCTCCATTAGTACTTTGATGGAGACGGCAGAGAGTACAAGAGAGTATGAAAGATTTAATCATAAGAAACGCACTCCAAGAGGGAAAGGCAGAAGAACCTAAGTGAAAAGTACTTTAAAAGGAATCAAAGGAACATGATGACTACAGCTAACAAGCTAATGCCTTTTGCTACCCATAAAAATCATGATAGAGTTATAGGTGAACTAGATGAAACTAGTAGTATAAATGTTCATAATTTACAGTGTACACACATTTTGTTGTGCATCATTCAAAAGTGATAGAGTGTTATTTTGTAGAAATTTCTGCATTTCGTAGAAATGTCTTGACTGCAGAGAGGAATTTAATAGAACCACTTGTAACTTTTAAACACTGAAAAATCTTCAGTATCCCAGCCAAAAAACCTTGAAATGTGTTGCAATCTGTATGGCTGTACTCTGCAAAAGAAAGATGAAGAGCAAACTATTTTATTTCCACTTTAAAAAACCTTGAACTGCAGTAAATATTTAGAATCAAGAAGAATGCAATATCTTAAGAACCAAAGGAATGCAATCTAATTATGACTGCTGCAGTGATAAAAGCACTGAATCCTACTGTGTTTCCAGCTTCACGAGGAAGCAAGGTCTCATTGTTCTGCCCACAGACATGCCTGCAAATGTAGGAGAATTTTTGATGCAAAGACAAGACTGAAACAATTTTCTGTACTCACCCATCTTACAGCAGCAATTTAGTTACTTTCCACTTCTACCTCTAGCAAAGACCACTCTATATGAGAGTGGTAGGATATGTCATTAACATTCTGAAAAGTTATAAATACAACATAACCTGTTTTCTAGATGCTCTCCATGCATATGGATGCTTCTCCATCATCCTGGGGACTCCTTGCTTAGAGTTTGTTCAGCAGCAAAATTTTAACCCACTGCTCATGTACCAATATTATCCATTCCAATATATGTCTTAGTCACACTTCTTTCAAGCCAGCTATCTGCCAAACTGGCAGCTCTGATGGTGCTTCAGAAGCACCTACAGCATTTATGGACACACTCAAAGGGAATGTTTTGACAACTCAGATTGAAAAATCTGTTCTTCCCAGAACAAGTGTGTCTTTTGTTCATTAGTGTTCTGTTCAGCTCTGTTGACCTTGGTTTTATTTTAAACCTTGATTGCTGTAACATTCGCTCTGCTGCTCTGCCAGCAGTCTATAGGATTCCAACAAGTAAATGGTTAGAAGGAAGAAAAGGATAGCACCTTGCTCCCTCACAAATCAAGGAATGCTTCAGCTGAATATAGACATCTAGCTTTGAACTTGTCACTTTAGTATCCTTTTACTCGACAGAGAGCTAGTCAGTATTGCCAGTATCAGATAAGATTCATGTTACTCTAAACTAGACGACGTTTGCACCATCAGATGAGTCAAGCACCATTAAAATTCGTCTCCTTTAACTATAGGAAGATCTTTGGGTACCTGGCACAGCTGTAGGCAATGAAACATGGGCCTTAGAACAGAAAATCTGTTGTTCCACACGGTCTGCTTTACCTCCGTGTCTTTACCCACAAACACTGTGCTGACTTACTCATATTAAAGATGAGGATAACCACATTGAAAATAGTGGGATCTAATTGGAAATTGTGAAGCATCTTCCATAGCAAGGTACTTTGAGTACCATTGCCTATTAGGAATGGTCCAGATTTTAAATTTGCTGATTAACACCAAGACTAAATTTTTTTAGTTAGTCAGAAATTGCATTAATGCCATTAATAATTATAAATTTAAAAAAAACCCAAACTCCACAAAACTAAGGAGGCTTCATATTATAAATAACAGAGAGGAAGAAAAAATTATGATGATTGGACAAATCAAATAAAAGAGCAGGTACTCTACAATTTTGCAGCTCATACAAGAAACCAAAGGAGAGACAGTTGTGCTGGCTTTTCCTTGTTTTTCAGTCTATTTTTTTTCTCTTTCTTTTTATCATAGATGTGTAACTTATTTAATCTAATGATGACAGCAATTTAGGAACAATCAAAACAAAGACATTCCTCTGTAATTAATGCACATACTGGGTGGACAAAAGCATTAATATGGTCATTTTATATGGCTAGGTCCAACCCAAATAGAAGATTTTTCATTGGAATAACACCTTGCAAATAATCTAAATTAAGAAAAAAAATTTAAAAAAGACTTGAGGACCTCATGTGTACTCTGCTGCTAGCTTTTGAGAAAAGTTTAATTATGATCTCTGTTTTGCTTCCAAAACTGAAACAAAAGAAAATTCCTTGGTATTTGTCTCTTCTTTCAGAAACCCAAATATCATGCTATACCAATCTATGTGCCAGACTACTCTCTCCTCAAGAGGTGTTCAGTATTTCCATTTATTTTATTATCAACTCTCAAAGTAAAACAGAAAAGAACTGGAGATACTGAATCCTTGGCTCTGAGGGATTGCTGAAAAACAAGAAATACAGCAATCTGATTTCCTAACAAGACCCCAAAGTCAACTCTTCCCTGCTGTACTGGCAATTATAGACCAGAACAATTTTCACCTCCGTGGATGCACACTAAACCCTTCCTTCATTTTCTGGTGACAGGCTAGAAATGCTCAATCGTTTCTCCTTCTCCAGCCTGCACAAGAAAAACTCAGTTAAAATCTTATGTATGTATATAATACTGATGATATTTCCAAATTCCTCTGACAGCTGGGGAAGGTGTTTGGTTGACATTCTCTGTTATGCCAAAACAAAATCATAGCTCCTTGCACTGAGCAGATGCTTGCTGTATAGAGAGAGCATTTGGATTGGTTTGCCTTTTACAGTCTACTCTGCCTTCCTTTATTTGTCAATGGGCAAATCTCTCACTGGGTTCACAGTGAGCTGGGCTCAGTCTGTGATCCTGTAGAGCTTATATTGTCTTGCTTATATCTTACTGACATAGTTTATAGCTGGGGAAAACACTCCATGATAACTGGCTGTCTAACTCTATTTTCCAGTCTCTCTGGAAAACACACACATTTCTTACTTGGTCAGCTCCATCTTAACATGAAGCTTGATTACTGAGTAACAAGTCTGCTCCATGGATCTGCCATTTAACTGCACTGAGAAAAAACTCACACACATCCAGACCCACCATAAATTTAGTTATCCAGAAAATAATAAGGCTGACAGATGGTGGGAAAATCCTACCAGACCATATGTAGTACAATAATTTCCTGATTGGCATCAAAGACCAGAAGAGATTTCCTGATCTATCAATTTCAACCCCTTCTGGTTTTAAGAATTCCACCTTAAAATTTCTTAACTTTTTTTTCATACTATTTTTGCTTTTGGAAAATTGAATCAGAATTTTCTCATGATCAAGAACCTTCTTTGAATTTTCAGCCAAAAGATCTTTATGGTGGCTTATATTTGCTTCTGTAACATTACCTCTTATTTAGAAATTGTTCTTAAGTCCCAGGCAGCTTAATAACCAGATAAATAGCTGAATGTTTAAATGTTTGGTTGCAATATGGCTGGAAAAATGAGCTTAAATAAAATGGGAGTATAACTATAATAATAAAGGCGTTGATGTCCTTTCAAACACATCAGGGGTAAAAATGGGAGTTCTTGGGGTTTTCCCTGTATTTGACCTTAAAAATGTCAAACAGTGATTATGGTTACAATTCAAGAAACACAACAGCATGTACATTTATAGAAAAGCAGAACCACTCTTGCACAGAAAACCTTTCTTGTCTTTCTGGAAATTAGCACAAACTGGCTTAACTCCTCATATGTCTTAATCTTATCTTCAGCAGAAACTGACACTTTCTAGGTCATTTGCTTTTGTGTAAAATATTGTGCTTAGAGAACAATGCTTCAGCTGTATGATTCACATGAGAACTATGCTGTCTTCCAGTTCTGCAAAGTTCTACACATGTGCTTTCTTAAATATCTCAGTCCACTTTTTTAGAGTGTCCAATCAACCTTTCTGTCACTACTATTCATTTCAAAGGAAGACTGAAGCATAAGGTAAAACAGTAGGATCAGACTTTTTTTGGAAACCAAAACTTTGTATTTTCCAGGTGTCTAAGTAAAAAACTGTTCACACAAGATTCAGCTTTCCTGCTCCTGAGTGATTTATTAGTTCATGTAGGTGCCTTAATGTTTAGAGCAAGGGAGAAATGACTCCTCTGACTCATCTAGTCACTGGTGGCATTCACCTTATATACATGTCAGGTGAGGTCTATGGGCAAGAGAAATTCAGTTACTGCATGGTAAAGCAGATAGGAATGTAAAATTTTATGAAAACTTTATGAAAAACATTTGTATTCTGTTCAGTTTGGGTTTTTTTCTGCAGTTTGCCTAGCTGTACAATAGCATGAACCTTCCAAGTAAAAGCTTCTTGAATTACTCTGAGTACCTGTGTTTTCCATGATAACCAGAAACAAAATTCATATTACACATTCTAGGCAAAAATACTTTCATCCTGTTCTGTCACAAGAGGATGGATGAGAGATTGCAGCCCCAATCTACAAATGTCACTGGGGAAAATATCTGTGAAGTATTTATGCACTAAATGTCAAATTTTATTTTACTTCAAAATTATAAATTTTTGTGTTGCCAATAGATGCAGAATTTGGTATATGTGGAGCACAGAATCTGCTCATAAGCCCTCCTTCCCTCTTTCTGGTATATTAGATATATTTTATTAATACATTAAGGTGCCCAAATTTATTGTCGATATTCTGTGCAGCCTTGGGTAGGAAAAGGACAGGGTGACAGGTTACTCAATTCAGCCTGTATCTCAACTTTCTCAGATGGGGTTTGACTCCTTTCAAAACAGTGATAGAAATAATCACAACATTTTGTTGTGTCTTTAATCTTCAAGTGAAACAAGCAGGCTGCCCCCTCACTAAAAAATGGTAATATTGCAAAAGGATATGCTCTCCGCACTCTGTAATATTGTTAATTTCTCATCACTTTTGAACTGTGCAAAGTACAGGCAGCAAAATGTATGATACATCTGGTCATAAAGCAAGGTACTCTACCAGAATCAAGCAGCCCTTGGTGAGGAATTAGGGGTCTGTGTTAGTTTACTCCTGAGAAACCTCCCAAGCCTGCTCAAAATGGTGTCCAACAATTCTGTATCTCCAAAAGAATATATGTCCATGGTTCACCAGAGCACAAAAAAGTCCAAACCAAACCAAACAAATCCCACAGGTGAAACTGTTTTAATAGATTAGGCATTTACGTGTATTGGCACACACAGGTAGCCAGGGCGCACACCAAACCAGAGCTGAAATGCAAATAATAGATTTATTTCATTACCTCGCTAACAACACCGGGCAGCAGAGGCACATGGGCACATTAGTCCGTCCTGGGGGACAGAGACACACGGGGACAGGGATTCATTAGGCTCAGTTCATCCTCCTGGGCAGGAGGGCACTGACTGCCCCAATGTACCAAAGGGCTCCATGCATGCACAGTTTACCAAAAGATTGTGCTTCTGTCACCTCTGAGCCTTTGATCTCTCTCTCCCTGCATGAGGCTCAGGCACATCTATATGAGTACCTTATCTCTACACAGGAAACCTGCTTATTGAAACGGGCAGAGGATGAACAATACTAGGCGTAATAAATGGAGTTTTCTCAACCTGAAATTCTTGGCATTCCCATCTGCAAGGTCAGTTGAGCACATTTACTATCCTCCTCACCATACTTCCATTTTTAACCGTTTCCTCCCAATACTGTTGCATTATGTCAACTGCTTGAGACTAAAGATTTCAGAAGACACAAAGAAATTGAAGCATTTGAGGAGGTGGATTGGATTTAGCCTAAAAGCCTGTATATGCTCTACACTTGGAATGCAAAGAATGTAAAAAATGTTCTTTATGTGCAGTGTTAAAACCAATTTCTCCCGAATTTACTAGTCATCAAAGAGCAGTAAATGAAAGGGGAGGAAATTACTAGTAGACAACCTGCATCTTGCAGACACCTATGAGCATTTCTAGTGCACATCTGTTGTTGTAGGCTGAAGTCTCCTCAGACAATATGCTGTATATGAGCACTCTGATTCTGACAGTACAAAACGATTGATAAAACTAAATAACTTCTTACTCTGATCAGAAGTACATTACAAACCTAAAATTAACCGTTGTCATTATCTTCAAATGTATTTATATAAGAAATGCTAAAAGTGTTCTGTTTTACACTACAAAAGTAAAATTGATCTTAGTCGATTACTAAAACTGTAAAAATTACAGCTTTTACAACATACTTCTACTTCTGTTCTAGCCATCCTTACTTACACAAGTGCTTCTTAACATCAGTAGGGAAAACTTACGAATAAAATAGATTTAGAACCATCTATCAGTCAGTTCTTGTGAGGTGTCGATTCTTCTTATTCCTAGTGCAATTTGACTGCTCTCAGGGAAGTTTCTCAGACTGTACAAGTAAAAGATGCAAATGTTATTGTTATTTATAAAACACATATTTACCTTTTGTCTTCATGCTTCCCAGTGGATGGTAATCAAATTCTATCCCAATGAAATCAAAAATTTTACATGTTCCATTTACGTCATCTGCATGTCCATGTTTTGAAATTAATGTTGTGAATTGTCCTTTTGTCCAATTCTCCCATTTTTTCTCATCATGAGTATTAATTGTCATACACCAAAACCAAGTTATTTTTTCTCATTTCAAAAGAAAATTTATTAATACATAAAAATTATGCAGAACACTGGGTGTAACATCAACGGAACAACAACAATGAACAACAAATCTGAAACATCTACTACTTCATAGTCCAGAGCAATCAGATAGTAACAGATTTTGTCACCATATCACTGCTGACTTTAGTCCTTGAAGATGATCCTTATTCTCAATAAGAGTATTGGCATATGTTCTCAACAAATAGAGAGTGTGGCTCTCTGTTAAAGATGACTCCTTTTCCTCTTATTAAAAAATCATTCTAAAATAATCAATTTCAGTAGAGAAAATTATAATCTAGCTTGTGTTATTAACAAGTTTGCCATGAAAGAAAGGCAATAAAAATAAGCTCCTAATGGAAGTTTCAGATCTTCAAATGTAATTCTCCAATTCCCTGTAACTACTTTAACACAGTAACAGTGAGAAGTTGTGCTATGAGGAAAAGCATTGGCACTAACTAAGGATGCACAGAAAGCTGCTTCATTTACGTAGGAAACTCATTGCTACATCAAAGAAGGCACATAACATTGTGGCACTATAGAATCAAAATGCTTGACATCCCCTACCCATTGTAGCAACTTTTCCTCTAAGGCTATTACAGCACCAAAAAACTGATGCACATAATCCGAAAGAAAAAAAAAATAAAAAAAGAAAGATCAGAGAAATTTCTCCCGGAACGTAGCGAGCATATGAATGAATTATCGGAGCAGCAAAAAAGAAACACTAAACTTTCCACGATCGTCCACGGGGTGGCGTGTGAGCCATGTAGTGTTATGAGCCGCAATACTGTAAATTCACACTTTCGTCTTCCGTCAGGGTATCTGATTGGTCTGGGGCCAAATAAATACCTATAATTATCCAGAGTAATTCACAAGCAGAATTTATTTTCCGGTAAGATCTACTTTCATTAGTTAAGCTCCCAAAAAGTGTTCAACAATAAGTCACGCTCCTTACCACATTACTGGCCATGATGGTTTGAGCATTAAATTTCCCTTAAGTGTTCTTTTTCTCTGTGATAATTTCCATTCTTGGCAGTATTGCATCCACCAGGGCTCTTACAGTTGAACAAGTAGAATTGTAAGGACAGAGAGATCTGGCAAATACAGATGTAGCCAGTCAGAACACAAAAAGAAGAGCTTCCTAAGTGCTCTATAGCTTGGATTCATAACTGATCATAAATTGCTAATCACAAATTGGTAAAAAGATATCCCTGAATTTATCTACTTCAGTCAAGATGGGAAGGACTAATACCTTCTCACAGTCATTACATAGATGTGTAGTTGTATACACTGCTCTCTGGAGAACTGCAGCCTTTAAAAACAACAAAAGAAATTCTTAACATTAATCATTGGTTGCTAATACAGTGTAGCAATAGGAAGGAAAATGAAGAGCTGTGACTCTAGCCTCTACTTTTCTGTAGACTGTGAGAAGTATTTCAAAGGCTTTCAAACAGTTCATTGCTACCACAGCAATCCTCAAACTGCCCCTCAGCATTGCTGGGAGATTTTAAGTATAATTTGCAAATTTCCAGTCAGTAAGTTAATGGTTTACTGGCTTTGGCTCTGAGATGAGGGCAAATTGTTTCACATGCCCCACTTGAGTTTCTTCATCAATAAAATCATTTGGGATTCTTATTACTCTCCTTTGTGAAACTGAACTCAGCACTGAACAATTCCAATAAGCAGTATTATAATTAGTCCAGATAGAGCAATCCTTTCTATGAATTAAGTACTGCCAGTTAACAGCATTTACATTTAAGAAAGTTCTGTATTCTGAATATTTCCAAAAGCCCTGTTTCTATGATACTGGAAACCCAACAGTCCAAGCAGGGTGATGAGGTTAGGTATACAGCTGAGGATAGAATAATATCGTATTCATCATTTATTATCTTAATATATTCTAGGGGTACCTAGTAAACATAAGAAATGTTTCAAAGTAGAACACATTTTATAAATTACAGTATTATATTTATGTTTAAAGTTGGTTTTAATTTTTATTATTGCATATGCACTTCTGTCCATGCAGGGAAGAACTTGGTCTTCGGGAATTGTTGACAAGATTTCCTTCCATAATCTCTGTACCTAAACTATTTTTCAAAATTTCTGATGATTATATGGTGTTGGATTTGGGGGGTTTGTCCCCTTCCAATTACTTCTGTAAACTTCTATCTCAGAAATCTGCACTCTTATTTTATTCTTTAATGTATACATGTAAGAATCTCTACCAAAGATATCATCTCGTTGGTATTGATGTTTAGCCAACCAAAGAATCTCATTGTTCTTCATTAATTTTCTACCAAACAGTTTCAAACCACTACTGGTAACAAAAAAAACCCCAAAAAAACCACAACAAAACCCCACCAAAACAAAACAAAAAAAACCCCAAAAACCTCAGATATCATGAGCTGATGCTTTTGCAAATTTTCCATTGTTTTGTTGGCTTTGTTTGTCTTTTTTCCCCCTACCCGGGACAACCAATGCTAGTGTTTTTGAATGAGATTTTCCTATAATTATTTGCTCTGGAATAAACGACAGACAATTACCACTCAAACTGCAAAAAGTGAGAAATCCTGGGTTTGCATTAACATTGTTGCAACATTTGTTTATATATAGCCAAAAAGATCATGGCCTACCTGGCAATTACTTGCCCCCTATAAAAAAGTATTTAACAAAATAAAAATAAAATAAATAAATCTTTTCTTACTCTCTTTCCCTTAGCTCAAATAATATAATGAAACCTAATCTTTGGTTACAGGAATGAATGAGGGAGGAGAAAGATCCCCAGTTTCCTACAGTGACTGAACCTTGCACAACATGCTACTCTCAGTCCTGATTCTTCCTTTTGTCTCTTTGAAGTTAAAGATGAGATAATAAATACCCTTTTTAAAAAAAGTAACGAGCGTTTCCTCATTTCTTGTTGAGTTTCACTTTCTTCTGCAGTCCTGTTGCCTTCCATTTTAGCATATGGTGAAAACAACATTTAAAAAAATACATAAACTTCCTGATTTACTTAGTGGCATTTAGTACTGTAGTCAGGCAGTATTATACTACGGACAGCTCGGAGCTGACTATTCCCTGTTCTCTGCTGTTGTTCTTAATGTCACAGGGTATTTAAAAAAGAAAATCATTCAGATCAAATCTTCCTAATGTGAGCTGCTTAAAAAATGTGCAGTCAAAATAAGAAGACCAGTTAGTTTTCAAAAATGACTAGATGTGTTCTTCTCCAATCTGTAGAAGTGAAAATGATGCCTTGAAAACAGGGACCCTGTTTTCCACGACTTTCTGTTGTTTCTATCATTTGCAATTTGGCTACATTAGCTGCACCTCAGGAATTATGATTATGGGCTCTTTTGGAAATAGCAAGTACTGCATATCAGTCTTGTTGTGAAGACTAATGCTTGTCACATTATTTCTAAAGAGTAAAACAAATAGCACACAAATTCATTTTATTCTCAGGAGATATACAGGTGATAGATTTAAAAGAAGAGAAAAGCAGCAGCAGACCACAAGCAGAACTCTAGTGGTCAGCATAGGTTATTTCCACATTTTTTCACTCTCTTTAATTCAGTTCCTCACCGTCTTCACTCTAATGCCACCCACCAGATGTTCAAATGCTGTGGATTCCAAGGAAAATCCTTCTTCATGATAAATAAACTATAGAAATGCCATCAATTAATGTCTTCTAAGAAATTATATGCCTGAAAATCACTCAATAGATGAGAATTTAAGGGATCCGTGATTTACCTTAACCACAACGCAATTATTCCATTCAAATACATTATCTTGTAAACAGAATAATGCACTGATGGAGGAGCCATTAAAAAACCTGTATGCTTGGGACTACAGAATGTGCAATGTTCTTGAACACCCAAAAATTGGTAAAAAACCCCCTTTGACCTTATAGGGCAAATACCTTAAGGAAAGAGATCTCTCTCTTATTCAAGCTGTAGGCCTACAAATGCACAGAAGACAGTTGAGACCCAATGCCACTGATTATCAAACAAACAAGGGGGTTTGGTTTCTTTAAAGCACAACTGTAAATATGCCCGGAGAAGCTGTGGTGCCCCATCCCTGGAAGTGTTCAAGGTCAGGTTGGATGGGGCTCTGAGAACCATGGTTTAGTGGAAGGTGTCCCTGCCCATGGCAGAAGGGCTGTAACTCACTGATGTTTAGGGTCCCTTCCAACCCAGGAGGTTCTATGAATCCATGACTCTAAATCATGCTTCTTTCTTTTTCTCTTTCTCAGCTCTACCAGTATCAAAATTGGGAAAGAGGATATTAAGCAGGAGTTACAGATGATGAAATTCCAAGAGGACTGCACACACTCATTTTTCTTTCAAACACAACTCTGTCACACTCCAAGTTTGGCACATCACGCCTAGGGTGGGCCAGATGGCTTTTCTAAAGAATTGCATTAGTAGTAAGATAAAAAATTGCTATTTGCTGAAATGATGTCGAAGCCAAAGCATCAAATTTTACATTGGATTCAATCACTTAACCGCCTAATATTCAATATAAAAATAAGAGAAATTTATTGCTTTGATTTGAAATGGAATAAAAAGAAGCCAGAAAAGAAACAAAGGCACTTTTATATCAAGCAGAGAACAATTTATCAAACAGAATGAAAACACACAGCTCTTGGGGTTCTAAACATGACCACAATGGTCATAATGGGACACACAATCTCACCTTCCAGTTTGTTTTTCATTCCATATCGGATTTGAGCTTGCCAACACCTTGTGCTACAGCCCCAATTACGAGGTGATTTCAGGCACTTGTGAACTGTGGAAATTCTCAGTATTTTGCTTTCTTGATTTTTGAATTCATCTGGAAAAGCAGCAATCAAGACTTTTTTTGGGGGGGGCAGGGGGGATGAGCAATTAATTTCCATGTGCATGTGGCATACTCAGCGCATAATATACATGAACTATTCCAGGTCTCCATAGGAAACTGCTGGCATGGCGCCTCCGAAGGCTAAACTATAACACATCCCAGCTGTGGGCAAACAAATGGCTTTGGCACTTACCAAAAGACTTCTCCTGATGGAAAATTTATTATTGTCCTTTTTGTTAAGCACAACAAAATGTTATAATGAGGAGTACTGAACAAAATATTAATTAGAAAATGCTGCATTGGTGCAACATATTCAAAGTAGATCCTATTCAACCAGTACAATCTCTTTATCTGGTTATGAAAGAAATGATTAGTCATTAAAATGAAACAGAGAGGGAAAATAACGTCACTAATATAAGAAAAATCAGGCAGACAGCACATTGGTCAAATCGTGAAATGTGAGGGAAAGTTGTAATTTCCTCCCATGTGCCCCAAATTCATCATGAATTACCAATTAAAATCATTTTCTAGTTTTGGTGTAGGAGCTTTGGAGATGAATTCTTAGCAGAACTCTTATACTGCAAGTTGATCTTTCCTTCAGATGGGAAAGGTCCACAACCAGGGCCCACAGAAAAACCCTCTGCCAGTATTTGCAGCACTAAAAGCTCATTTATGTCAGCAGGAGATGAGTAGAAAGCTTAGAAAGCTTGTTTCTTGCCTTATCCATGAGTGGAACAAAAGCACTTGGAACAAGGCCAGGTCTTGTCTGGTTGAGATATATTTGTGCAGTGAACAGTTCCTGCAGAGCCTTCTATACCTAACACAAATTTCCAAAGCCCAAATACCAAAACAATTTAGTGTAACCTGGAATGGAACAGCAAAATAATGATGGCTGTATGCCTTAGCCAGGTACCATATTCTTGCAACTGTACCTCATGGAAACAATGCAAATATGAAAATAGAGGATGCAGTGAGTTCCTTTAATTACTCTAAATTCCATATATATGTAAAAAACAACATGTGCTTTCTCCTTGAGGAATTCCTTCAGTAGAATTCTATGCATATCTAAGCATTAAGATCAGCCTGTATGGTCACCTTTTGCAGAACCAGGACTGCAGCTGTCTAAATCTCCCTAAGAAAATACAGCAAACAATTGTTTATTATTTCATATATATTGTTAGGGAATAATTGACATTGATTTAATGTAAAAAATCCTAACAAGATTCATGAGTAGAATTTTCATATGAACTATTTAAATAAGTACAATCAAAAAATTGCAATGAAAATGTAAATAATACATTGTATATTCTGGACACATAAAAAGATGGACTTTGATACTTACTGAAAGTTAGAGAAGAAAGTTAGCAACCACAAATTGGCACATGTTTGAAGCGATACTATATGAAAGTAAATAGTCTCTTAAAACAAAGACTTGAAGAAACATTTCAGAGAGAGCTAGGGAGGAAAATGGCATATTTCTAGTATGACTCTTACAATAGCTAAATGGGCTTAATTAGTAAGGCACAATAATTGCTGTTTTGAGAGTGACATTACATTGTGTGCCAATACATTAGAAAATTGCAGGGCAAATTAAAGGAAAGTAATTGCATCATAAATACAATACATACTTTTGGAGTAGTGTAATTCTAGATGGAATGGAATGGAATGGAATGGATAGAATCTTTCAAAGATATCAAGGATGAATGCCAAAGGATGAAAAGAGCTATTGAAGTGCAAGGAAAAAATTGGTCAAGAAGACGCAACCACTCTGTACTTCTTTCCTAGACGACCTCACAATAAGTGGTTTAGTAGAAATTTTTTTTCTCTTGGTGCATTGTAAGGAATGGTGAGGAAATCCTGCATGCTTTCTACATCTCTGCAAACCCCCAGACATCAAATAGTGAATGTATACAGTGCAAACGCCCTTATTTACATTTTCTGAAAATACAGATGAATGTTGGTGCTAACTTACAAAATGGCACAAAATAGTACCTTCCTTAGTCTTTCAGGACTCAAAATACTAAATCCTACTGGGAAAAAAAACAAACTTTCTAGGGCTTTAGATAAGATTTTAACTTCTTCACACTAATCAAGGTAAGCAAATATCTCTCAGAAAGCTGTAAGTCATGAGCTGTGAAAGTTTGGACCCATGGCTGAAGCATGTTTAGTGTCCTGTATAAACATGGCCAATGGGTGTATTTAATAGAGGATTCAAACACCTTGATTTCAGTGGGACAAGGGGATGTGACAATGAGAGTAGCAATGGAGTGTTTTCCCCATTTGGAAGAATTATTCTTTGTCTGGCTGTACTTTTGGTATTGAGCCAAATACTGTAGGTCTGAAAATGGTCAACCTTTCAGGCCCAAGGACCCGCCCTGAGAGTCTGCAAAGCTTCCTCCCCTTAGATGTGGACCTCTGAAATCCAGAAAATTAAAATAAAATTCCATTTCTACTTTGTAACCTCTCTGTGTCTTTCAAAGTGTTTGTTTGGGGTTTTTTTAGCTGAAAACCCCTGGAACTTCAAGCAAGAAACAGGGTAATTGTTATCTGACTCATGGGGAGAATGGAAGAGGACAGTTATTTTATTCCCGGAGCTGTGCATGACAAGGTCCGCCCCAGGTGTGAGGGCTCCGCCCCGGAGAGCAGCTCTCTGCAGCGCAGGTCCCAGGCCCACTCAGGAGACAGGGGCAGAGACAGGCACACCTACAGCGGGGCTCGGGCAGGGACTGAAGGGGCCAGGCAGAGGTGGGACACGTCCCCTGGGCCCTTGGCAGGAGATGCTGGGGCTGGGGGTCCCAGGGGAGGGAGACCTCCACCCCCAGAACCCTGACAGAAGTAGATTTGCACTATTCTTATTCTCAGTTTAAGAGATTGGTGATTGTCCACTTTGGAGGAGTATTGGGCCAGATGGACCTTTCCTCTGAGAGAGTGCTGCTGTTCTGGCTTTCATGGTTTAGTAGGTTTTTCCATGGGAAACAGCTCACACATTTCTAAAAATAAGTATGAGAAGAGAAAAAAACTCCATGGGTAATGAACAGGCATTGCTCACCTCTAAAATTTTTTTAAACATTTATCTCAGGAGCATGTCCTGCTTGAGGTGTGGAGTTTTTTCATCCTGAGGAAACCTAGAGGAACTGGAAGAGCATGGAAGGTGTTCAAAAACAGCATTCAACACCTGGTGTTTTCAGATTTATGCAGATGCTCAAATGACCTCAAGAGGATCCACAGCTCTCACCCCCATCAGAAGGTGCATACCTTTATCACAGGAGGTGACAGAGCCAGTGCCTAGGCTGGGACACAGTTATGGCTACTCCATTCCTTCTGGTAGTGCAGGGCTGGGAAATTTCATCAGAGATTACCTCAGCACATACTGGTAGGGAAATGAGAGAGGGGAAGAAGGAAAGAAGGGATGTGCAAGAAGGAATAATTTGCCTGGAAAAGTGCCTACAAAAACAATCTAGTGTAACTGCCTGACCACTTCAAGAATCACCAAATATTAAGGGCACTGTCCAAATTCCTCTTAAACACTGACAAGCACAGGGCACCTGTGAACTTTCTGCAAAGCCTAACCTCACCTAGAAAGATCATACAATTCATATTTCCTCCTGACTTCCAGGAGGAGATCCCTGTTCAGCCAGTCTGGCCTTGTGTCACACTGTCTTGATTTATGACACAACAGGAGTGTCTGATCCTATGCAGTTAAAAGGTAGTTCTTCAAAACTGATCACCACACATGGACACCTTAGCCGCAAAAGCAGATTCCCACGGGACAATGCTAACTGACTCTCTGACCAGCTTTGAGTTTGCTCTCTTGAAATCCAAGACAGCAATTTTGTTGACCTTTTTGCTTATCACACCAAAAGCTCTAAATTCAGCCATCTGGAGATCATTGTGACTAAGACAGTCACCTACAATTATATATCCCATGAGTTCTTCTCTACTCATAAAAAAAATAGTTTAAGATGGCATCTTTTCTTGTTGTCTCACTGAGCATTTGGAACAAGAAGCTACCTTTCACAAACTTGAGGAATTATAGATCACTTATTCATGGCAGTAGGTTTATTTTTATTTTCCATTCTGTGTTTAAATGATTTATAAGGACATACATTATTAACTCCAAAGCTTATCAGGTGACAACTTATGAGGTGGATCATCTACTCTCTTGAATTGCTTTTTCAATCTACACAAATAAAATAGTCCTCCCTGAATATACCCTATCTGCAGGTTCAGCAGAAAATATTTAATGCAGATTTGAATTCAACTACTTCTTTTTGTTGATCTGCTTTCCACTGAATTTTGCATTCCTCAGCTCTTTGCATATCTCCTTTCAATGGGAATGAAGACGAATTACATAGAAAGCATTTGAGCTTTCAAAGGCTTCATTCCTCTTCAATAGCCAAACTGAAGTTGACTCTTCAGCATCCTTGGTAATATTTCTGTGCTTTCTTATTCAAAATCCCCATGCTGGGGTCAGGGTGTAGAGCTTGGATACCTAGAAATACTCATTTAAAGTTTCCCTCTAAAAAATTACTTTTATTTTCATTATCTTCCCAGCCTTTCAGCCTGTCCAGCTGAGCAGCAAACCCTGTATAGTGAAGTATAGCAGCAATAAGTTTATTTTAACATTTATCCTTCTAGGGGGTCTCACCACTAACCTATAGGAGTCTAGTGATCCTCAAGTGAAATGCTGAAAGCAAATGAAATGCTGGGGCCCCAAAGCCTCAGGAGCTTGGGGTCTAAGGTTGAGTTCTGTTTTAGAGCACAATTTTGGAGTTGTATTTCTTGCTTCCAAGCAGATTCCTCATGAACAGCTAGCTCCATGTTCTCTCTAAATTAATATTTATCTGTTTGCTGCAGAATGGAAGAGCAGAAATGGGAGAGAAAATAATACTTATGAATACTGTACAGCCCATGAGAAGACTAAAGTATTATTCTGGAAGATTAAAGACTTACATTAAAATTCTCTTTCTGAATCAGTGAGAGGATGGACAAGAAGTTGGGAAAGACTTTGAAATCAGCTGTTAAACTTCAAAATAAACTATTGATGTGGCTTCAGTTCTAATCTTGAATACATTCCCTAGTTAATAATTGTTACCTTCTGTCTGGCCTTCAAGTAATGTCTGCTGGCAAAATACTTTTCCCTTTCAACAATGTCTCATTATGCTCTTATTCTGAGAAAAGTAAGTTCAGAGAACTGGTCCTTTTCTGAGTGGAAGTTTTGCTCCCAAAATAAGGTAAATGCCCTAAATTCAGGCATAAGCACAGTGGAACATGGGATAGAAGAAGTTTCATAACTGAAGATCCAAACAACCAGTCTATGGGGGCAGTTTACCATTCTTACTGTGCCCGAAAAGAGAGTTTCAAAGTGGGGATTATCTAAAAGATATCTGCTTAGAGCTGAACAAAGCACATAGTTCATTACCAGCATGCGTCTCCTGGTGGAGAGTTTCACAGAATAGCCAAATCAACTCAGCAGAAAGTAGTTTCAATCTGATTCTGTATTAGCCAGCTGTCTCTGAAGCACAGCCATGGCTAAAGTAAGCAAGAAAGAAAAGTCCTCTAAGCAAAGCAATTATCATCCAGAGCTAAATATTCATGATGAGGCCAAACTCACTAACTCTTATCTCAGGGAGATCAAGACTGGCTGCCAGTATAATCCATTTGTTATTGCTCTGGTAGACCTCTTGTGGTTGACCTGCATGTGTATGAGCAGCCCAAAGACACATGCTACTGTCAAGTTTACAGAGGACAGATAATGCCAACTACTCAGTGGTAATCAGAGGCTCTGGAGGTCAAAGTAAAATGCTGGTACTTTGTCCTGTTCTGAGACATCAGCTTTGGTACTTTGAATCTGTCCAGCTTGCTTTACAAAAGTCATTGTGCTGGTAGGTATCTGTGAAATGATCTCTGCATTGCTTTGTAGCCAGCTATACCAGAACTCACAGGTCTGTTCTGGGTTGCCATGGCTAGTTCACTTGGACCACATCAGTTTTCTGCCACAAGGTACTGTATAGATTACCCTTATATAAGTCTCTAAAGGAAGAAATTAATGACTGCCTAAATGTGTATGTTCCAGGAAAAAATATTATTTAAATATACATATTTAGATTATTATCAGTAGCTGTATAGTATATAATAATATAATAACAAGCAATGACACATGTTTATGTGTTTTTATATATTAAATAATTTTATATCTTTCTATGATTAGATCACCTTCCTAGTGAATGAAGAGAAGACAGGGTATGCAGTTTTCCTGGATTTTGATGCTGTCCCTTCCAGCATCCTCTGGACAAGTTGTCCAAGTGTGAGATGAACAAGTGGATGGCGCACTGGCTGAAGAACTGGATGAAGGGCAGGGCTCAGTGAGTTGCAGAGAATGAAGCTGCATCTGGCTGGTGACCAGTGGTGTTCCCTGGCACTCAATGTGGTTCTTGGCCTCACCATTTAAAAAGAATGTTAAGGTACATGAACCTATCTCAAGGAGGGCACCAAAGCTGGAGAAGGAGCCAGATGGCATGTCCTCTGAGGAGTGGCTGAGGACTCTAGACTTGTCTGGGTTGGAGAGAAGGAGGCTGAGGAACAACCTTATAGTCCCCTGAGAAAATGAAGTGGAGAAGGAGGTGCTGAGCTCTTCTTCCTGGTACCCAGTGCCAGGATCCATGGGAATGGGTCAAAGCTGCATCCATCAGATGAAGTCTGGACTTGATGTGATGAGACATTTCTTTACTCAGAGGATGAGGAAACTTGCAAGATGTCCTGTAGAGATGGACAATGCTTATGCCTGTTAGTGTTTAAGAGGCATTTGGAGAGTGTCTTTAATGTCATGCTGTAACTTCTGATCAGCCTTGAGGTCAGGCAGTTGAATTAGATTGTTTTAGATCCCTCCCAATTCTCTCCTCTCCTCTCCTCTCCTCTTCACTTTTTCCAGGTGTTTAATGGCAGAATAGCATTTAGACATACTGGATTAATTTTAGCTAGTTTAAATCTCTTTTGAAGGTTGGACTCAGGTGGGATGCATGTCTTCCTTCCAAGCAATTCATCAGAGGTTTATATCAAATTCAGCTTCCAGGTCTAGTCAGGCATCCAAGTGCAGTCAGAACTTAGCTAAAAATCTGATATTTGTGAATAACTATTACTCGTCTCTCAAATAGATCTGTTATCAGTACAACTGCATCATCACCATCTTCCATAAATTTGCATAAAATTTTGTGAATCTGTAACTCCTTGCATTCTGTCAAATTTATTTGAAAGAAGCTTGGGAGCTCAAAGAGACAGGCTGGATGTGGATAGTAAGCATCACTGCAAAATTCTTTCTTCAGTAGGGACTGAAATGAAGAAAGTGGGGAGTTTGTGGGATTTGTTTTAGATTTGAGTAAGAGTCTGTTGGCTTTTCTTGGATGTTAGTCTGACAGATTCTTCTTTCATTTTTACTCCAATTTCTGGCCTCCTTTGTTACTAAATTCTACCCTCTCCCATAATAAATGCTGTCACTTAGAAAATAGGAAGTCTAGCTATTGTTTTTCTTCCATAATGCCTTGAAGGTTTAGATCCCGCATGAAGAATTCAATTCAGTGTAACCACTGGGAGTGCTTGCTTATTTCCAGCTGCTAAACCAGTGAGAAGTCAGGCCAGTCAGTCCCACATACAGAGGGGGATGGAGGGATGTGACTGAGAAAGGAAGAAAAAATTAACTATCCCATCCAGAAAGTATAATGATAATACTCCTGGCATGGCTTCATGGCAATCCTAACACTCCTGACATCACACAGGGCATGGCACTCCTGAACAATGTGTTATGGCTCCATCTAAATTGGACACATGGAGAAGCCGGATACGGCATTTGCAGAGTGCACTCCTTGCTCTTAAAGTTCATTCAAAAAGTAAGACAGGTTGTCTTGCACTGCCCTCATAATAGTTTCATTTTTCCTATAAAAATAAAAGGGTAAGTGGGGAGTGATGAGTTTCTTCACTGTTTCTGTCACTTTAATGTCCTTACCCTACAGAGAAATATTTCACTCTCCCTGCTCACACTGTGTTCTACATTTATGCATAATGTGTCACGAGGTCTTTATCTGACTTTTTATACCTCCAACTGCATATTTAATATTAAAAAGGTTTTTTCTTTGGCAGCACTAGCAAATAGCAGAGAAAATGCTACTTAGAGGTCATAAGTCAAATTATTTTAGAAATTAGAGACAAAGAAAAAGCAGCAAAGAGAATGGAAGTGATTATTCAACTAAGCAGAAATAAGGTAAGTGTTTGAATACTATTATCCTTATCCAAGATTTATTAGTTTGGTTCTATCAGCTTTAACGGAGCTAGATCACTTTATGCTATCTAATTGTACAATATAATATTAATAGTGCTTTTTTATTTTTCTAAAGTTTTAGGGAGTCATGCCTTGAACCAGGATGTGAACAAGTCATTTTTCAGAACTTTCACCAGAACATTTAAGGGGAAGAGGGAAGAAAAAGTATGCAATACAAATAAAGGTTAGAATTCTTATTTGTCGTTAGACATATATCTCATTGCTGACTATGATATGGTTAATGCTGAGCTGTAATATTGCAGTTTGCTGGTGCACTTTATTAAAACTATCTGTAGTACACAAGCCTTATTGATAGAATTATCCATAGAAGTTTAAAAAAAAAAATCACATTTTTTTAGCAATGAAAGGACTACAACAGACATAAGAATTTTTAGAACNACTCTAGACTTGTCTGGGTTGGAGAGAAGGAGGCTGAGGAACAACCTTATAGTCCCCTGAGAAAATGAAGTGGAGAAGGAGGTGCTGAGCTCTTCTTCCTGGTACCCAGTGCCAGGATCCATGGGAATGGGTCAAAGCTGCATCCATCAGATGAAGTCTGGACTTGATGTGATGAGACATTTCTTTACTCAGAGGATGAGGAAACTTGCAAGATGTCCTGTAGAGATGGACAATGCTTATGCCTGTTAGTGTTTAAGAGGCATTTGGAGAGTGTCTTTAATGTCATGCTGTAACTTCTGATCAGCCTTGAGGTCAGGCAGTTGAATTAGATTGTTTTAGATCCCTCCCAATTCTCTCCTCTCCTCTCCTCTCCTCTCCTCTCCTCTCCTCTCCT
>VWYP01017264.1:196573-212130 GCA_013400435.1 Pycnonotus jocosus
GATGAGTTTCTTCACTGTTTCTGTCACTTTAATGTCCTTACCCTACAGAGAAATATTTCACTCTCCCTGCTCACACTGTGTTCTACATTTATGCATAATGTGTCACGAGGTCTTTATCTGACTTTTTATACCTCCAACTGCATATTTAATATTAAAAAGGTTTTTTCTTTGGCAGCACTAGCAAATAGCAGAGAAAATGCTACTTAGAGGTCATAAGTCAAATTATTTTAGAAATTAGAGACAAAGAAAAAGCAGCAAAGAGAATGGAAGTGATTATTCAACTAAGCAGAAATAAGGTAAGTGTTTGAATACTATTATCCTTATCCAAGATTTATTAGTTTGGTTCTATCAGCTTTAACGGAGCTAGATCACTTTATGCTATCTAATTGTACAATATAATATTAATAGTGCTTTTTTATTTTTCTAAAGTTTTGGGGAGTCATGCCTTGAACCAGGATGTGAACAAGTCATTTTTCAGAACTTTCACCAGAACATTTAAGGGGAAGAGGGAAGAAAAAGTATGCAATACAAATAAAGGTTAGAATTCTTATTTGTCGTTAGACATATATCTCATTGCTGACTATGATATGGTTAATGCTGAGCTGTGATATTGCAGTTTGCTGGTGCACTTTATTAAAACTATCTGTAGTACACAAGCCTTATTGATAGAATTATCCATAGAAGTTTAAAAAAAAAAATCACATTTTTTTAGCAATGAAAGGACTACAACAGACATAAGAATTTTTAGAACATACACTTCACTTCTTTATATAAGAAGAAACTGCCTTAGGCAGATCCATGTAATTTAACTCAACATATCCATTATCTATAAAAGAGTTTGATCTCCAGATTGGTGAATGAAAATTGCAACATTTACACTACTCAGCAACTAAAAGAGCAAATCTGTTATTATGCATTTTGCTAACTGCCAGGCACTCTTTTGCTCAATAAAAATTATCAAAGTACCCACAAATCAAAACCCAAAGAAACTCTAAATAGTTGTAGAATTATTAGGATTTGCCCAAGGATAATTTTAAAACTAGCACAATGAATTGTCAGATCTTCTGCATTCAGTTTACTTCAGGCAAAACCGATCAAATACTGCTATGTAAAGAAAACACAAACTATAATGTTTAAAACAAGGGCCCTAGTGATAAAAATTGATTTTTAAGTGGCAATACTGAACCAAATACACTAGAAATATGCAGCCTAAATATATATATATAATATTTAATTTTGTAAACAAACACGCAGTTTAATAACTATCTTCCAAGACTCAGTCTTGGCCTTTACACATTTCAGCATATTTTCAAAATCATGTCAAAATTTTCAAATATATTTTCCCAAATATAGAGATTGGTACTTATGAATAGGGTCACAGATAGATTATATTTTCAATGCTGATATTTACTGTAGAGTTGGTAGATCAGTTCAGTACCTATAAATCAAGGTGTTGTTTGGGGTTTTTTTAAATGTGAAGAGATGCTGTCATCTTTGCAGATACTAATATGTAGAAGATTCTGATGTATTTTAATCCAGATAAAAATTAAGACACCATGGGATAGGATTCTCTTCATAAATGTTGTTCCATTAAACAGGAATTCTGTGATAGTTTTACGCAACTAGCTGAAACAATATTTTTCCTTTAGTTCATCTCAGAGACTCTGATTTGGAGAAGATAAGTCTAAAGACAATAGAAGTCAAAAGAAACCTTCTCCTTTATTTTAACAGACATGAATTCATGTTTTGTTTCTCTCTTTTTGTTATTCTATCTACTATAAATTTTGGGGTGTTTATTGTAACCATTTATAAAATTAATAAATTTAGGAAGCAATGTATAGTGACAATACTGTGCTGAAACACAGTCCATATGATAAATACATTATCAATACAAATATTTTCATTAAGTAGAATTATCAGCTTTTATTAAATTAAACACCACACTTCTACAACACCACAGTAGAGTGCAACAGTAGCAAAATCACTCTCCTCATCTGAAATTGGTTCATTATAACCTAATTGCAATATTTATGCACACCTCCATCCCAAAGTTACCTGGCCCAAAATACAACCTCCATCCACTGAGCATATGCTCCATATTTTATCAGCTAGACCTACAAGAGCAAAGCAGGAGAACTTTATACCAACCAGTGACAAGGATTCTGTATTTTACAGAATTTAATTTATTTTAATGAAAAAGAAATTTTATGCCATCAATATGACTGGAGTCACTCAAGATCCACCCGAACACAAAGAAATAATATAAAGTAAGTTGAGAATGGAAGAAAGTCAGGGGAGACTCCACTGTAGCTACTGGGATCAGCTGAGAGCCTGAACCTCTCTCCCATAAGGACAACTACTGGGTGAGAACCATACCCTGTGCATGCTGAATAGTTTTAGTGGGGGTTAGAGCTTGTCTGTGCATTGCTTTGAATAAAGATTTGCAGTCAGATACTATCACTGACAATCCCTGAACTTTAACTTGTTACAACTTTCTATTAATAAAGAGTGTTATTCCATGAATTGTTAGTGTGAGTTCTTCACGGGCGCTGGCATTCAGTGGCAGTGGGGAGCCTGCTAGAATAAAGAGGAAGACCCACTGAGGAGTCTCCTTTATGCTGTTGCTGTGTGTCCCTGAATAAGTCAGCCAAAGTGACCTTCAATCCACCAGAACTGTTCAGTGAAAGGTCCCCCTGATGGAACACTGGCACACTGGCTGGGCACAAAGATTTTGGCTTTCCTGGAGTGCCAACAGACCATTCAAGTGGTAAGAGCCAAGGAAATCTCCCCTTTTCATGTGTCACCTAATGCATGAATCCATTTAAGTGGCTGTATTTTGAGGAAAATTCACAGTCCTACTCTCATTAGAGAGTCCTACTCTCATACTATTAGATTCAGTTTTTGCAGGCCCTCCTTCTTTCCAACTGCAATAACAAGGCAGGCCTACATATACATATACACAAAACCCCTACACAGGCTTTCCTTAGAAGGTGGTAGATTCTCCAAAATCAGCCTCTACCAAGCAATGGTATTGCTCACTCACGAAGGGGTATGTTGTTAGAAGCAAAAAGATTAAAACCAACAAAGTGAGTTCATGCCCTGGTTCATTTATACATTATCCTTTCCTTGTAAGTTTTAGCAAGCTGCCTTTATTAATGCTTATGTATGTTCACAGTAGCCAAAATCTCTAACCCTATTTGTATCTGAAAATTGATTTAAAGCTGGACAAAATCATCTCATGGTATTTCAAAGCTAAAAACTTCTCTGAGGCATCTATACAAACCACACGTGTAACAATTCCACTCCATACTGGAAGCCCAGTTCCACCCCAAGCTGAGGGCAATGGAATAATATGTGATAATAAAATCTAGACTGGATAGTGTTTTCCTCCCTCCCCTTCCCCTTTTCAAGGCTCACAGATTGCATTTCAGGTACTGCAGGTAAGACTGTCAGCAAGCTCACATTTAGAAGAAAAGACGTCTGCTCACAAACAAGGTGTTCTGACACATGTTCACTATAAAAATCGGTTGCAAAAAAGGATTTTTGCAGATAACAATCATTGAGAATGGCTCCACGGTGTGATTAAAACTTCTCTCGTGTAATGTTTCTTCAAAAAGACCAGAGAAATCAGTATTTACCATAGCAAGAGAAATTTCTTTTCTCCTTTTCATTATTTTGTCTCTGAAATCTGTAACATATTCATAGCCCTGTGTAATATTACAGCTCATGGGCCTCATTATTACCTCAGCTGTGTTTTACATGGACTGAAACCACAGAAAGAAAAGTAAAAAAGGCATTGTATTATTAGCCTAGACATTTTGCTGTAACTGGGCATGGACACTTAAGCTGCAATGGGGAAGGGCAGGTCAGGTTAGGGGGTTGGACACAGGTTCCTCTGACAATTCTTGCAACTCTGTACGGGGATAGAGCAAACTTATTAAAGTGCATCATATTACATTTTTCCATCTTCACAGTTGTGACCTGGCCTTGAAGCAGAATGTTGCTTTTTTCAGAGGGACAGGGTGTACCAAATAGCAACTTCTGATAGAAAAAAAAAGTAGAAAAATAAATACAACTAGGTAAATGATAGATGAATACTCTCAGATAGAAGCAATCAAAACTTTTTTGACAAAATGCATTTCTTATGAGTGGATGGGGAACTCCCACTTGTCAAAATGAAAAACATTCCACAGAAATACATTTATTTTGAAGGGAATTTTATCAGGCCAGAATGAAATGTCTAGTCCAAGTGAGAGAAGAGACTCTTACCAAGAATTCAGTGTTTGTGACATTTGTCATGGTACAGTAGATCAGTATTTCTCTTGAAACATTTCATGTGAAAAGGTTATGTAGGGAAACAATTTTAAGGGTAGAGGGGCCACTAACTGCTCCTTTTATGACAAAATGACTGCCTGTGGCAAAAGAGAATGTGCGAGGTGGTCTGTAGTGAGCAAACTCAGGACTGAGACACAGTGCCTTTCATTTCCTGCATCTACCTCAGAAATTCCCTTTTTATGAATGGAAATGTACGTGCTCTGTAAGGAGGAATAAGCTCTTGGACTCTCAGGGCTGCTTAGTACAGGTTTATGGATCAGGAGCCCCACTAAAGGTGGTCAATTAAAAAGTGACTCCTGTTCTTAGCAAGGGCAAGGCACATCTTGCACTGCTGGTGAAAAGCATTACACTTGAAACTGCTGGGCTAGACAAGGGCTGCACACTGCATGGGGGAGAAGAAAAAACATAAGCAGGATTGCTACAAAGATGAGGAAAAGAGCAAAATATTCCTATTATTCCAGTGAAGACAAGCAGCTGCAATACATTCCTCTAAACCAAATGTATTATTATCTACACATTACCAGCCAGAAACACAGTAATATCAGGCTTCCCAAGGATACACATACGTAAAAATTCCCCTGGTTTTTTTATTCCATTAAAGCAGAAATATCACAGCAATGAAAGTATCCATGTAGGGTTATCTTAATTAGTATTTTCAGTTCTCAAGAAACAGATTTACTAAATCAAATAAATATATTTTGAGTTAATTGCTACTGCTGTACAACAAAGAGTAAATTTTTGTGCATTTACAAGCTGAGGGGAATTTCTGAGCCTTATCTTTCAAATGAAGTACATTTTTTTATCAAAAGCATCTCATAACTGCTGTTTGCAGCTTTTATCTCACTGCTGCTGTACATCACTTTATCTACTGGAAAAGCTTGCACATTTTCCACAGCAATAGGAGAGAACTGAAATTCAAAACATATAAAAATCTCACAGTGTTATTGTGCCATTAATGTTTTGTATATTGAGTAGCAACAATATCAGCAGTGAAACTTCCATGCTACTCTGATGGAAATTTTAGGGAACCTTCTAGTGAGTAAAATCCCAAGAGATTTTACTACAGCTTACATTCCCAGAACACCAAGTTCTGAGTTGAAAAAGTAAGTATTTCTAGAGACAGTACTAATGTTGTTATTAGAGGAAAGCCAACTTATTTCAACATCAAAAAATATCTTTTATAAAAACAATGTTAATTTTTAAAATTCCCTTAGAAAAGAAAAGAAAACTTTATTTCTTTGTGACTCATAACAATCAAGTTACTATTGTGTTCCACTCATCCATTTTGATCAAAAAAGGTGAAACAAAACTGTCTTTTTAGCTAGGTCATGGATCTTTAACTGCTTCTGTCTTAAAATAACACCTGGAAAATGAAGTTGGTGTTTTTTCAAAAGGGCTTTTAATCATTCTTATAAAAAAGGTGAGAATTTTAAGACCAATGTTTTCTTTTTTTCATTTCTTCTGCTATCATGTCTCTGCTAGTACATCAATAGTTTGTTGTTTATTTTCTATTCCTTAAATCACTTCAAGCTGTGAAGTCTGTCCTTGTCTCACATAACACAGGGAGCAGAGTGCAAAGACTGCTGGTAAGAATGCCCTTAACAGGAGAAGCAAGATATAATGTGAGAATCAGATTCTCATTTTATTGCTTATTTTGAAAAACCATGTATTTCCACAGTGCTTCAGAAAGTAGCCTCTAGCCTCATTCACTGAGTAATTCTGGGGTTTTGAGCTTGCAGGGACACACAAGCCTTGGAAGGGAATAGTTCCTATGTTGCAGTCACCAAGGAAAGTCTGCAATTCATGTTCTTTACATTATAGCCTTCATTCATATTTTGAAGTACAGTGCCTTAACCTTTGTACTGTGGATAATTTCTCCACAAATGATTTAGCCTACTGACCATTTCATATGACTAGCTATATATCCTTGTTTGGAAAGCACAGTTTTCATTAAATTTAATTACTTTGCCCTACAGCTTGCATGGGAAAGGTTCATGGTAAAGGTGGAGCTATTAAATAAGTGTAGCTACTAAACAAGGCCAGCTGCTATTAAAATCTACGTAATAAAGGTGAAGCTACTAAATTAAGGTGATTAGAGTTTGAAGGTGTTTCTAGATGAAGACATATAGGTAAGCTTTTGCATCTGTAGTGCATTTTACCATGCACAATGTTGTAAAACTTGTGTGAGCAGCTCAGCAAGATGTTTCCACATCTTAGATATTACAACATCATATTAAACTAATTTCTACAAATACAAAATACATTATTTTAAAAAATTTAATCCTTTAGGAAATAATTTGAACACTTGACTCTGCAAGAAATTCTAAAATTCATAATGAATCTCAAAATCTCTGCTATACTTCAAAGTAAAAAATCCCTTTAAAAATTACTAAATATTTTTCTAAACTGTATTGTGAATAGCACTCTTAAGTAGCACACAAGCCCCTAGTGAATTGCTGGTAGCTGTCTCATCTCCAATTTTCACAGGCTGTCACACTTTCTAGCAAACTGAGTTCATCTACTTCTCGTAGCACTTGGTCTATATCATCTCAAAATCCCACTTTTCTCGTGGTAGTCATGGGATAAAAGTCTGTGTTTGTAATTTCTTATTTCATTGTACCAAAATAACTGTCCTTGTAGCCCACCAGAGCAGTGTTTGTACAAGACGCCAGAGTTTCTGTGCAAGGCATGAGGCCTTTGAAGGGAAAAGTCTCCAAATATGTTGTTTGTAGTGGCTGGGGGAGCCAAACTTGGAGTAAACCATACTCCTGATGAACATGTTTGGAAGAGACTCTGAAGACACTATCCCATCATCTGTGATCAGATATTCTCTTTGAGGGAAGTAGTTGAGTTGCTTTAGAAAAGAGTTCAGAAATTAATTAGAATATATGCAAATTGTGCAAAGGTCTGGGAATGGAATAAAGAGCAAGTCATACTGCCCATGTAGAAACATCCTAAAGCAATGCAGTATGACTGTCCTTTGCAGAGTGGAACACTCTAATTAAATTGCTCATTGACAATAACATTCACGTTATAAAGAACACTTTGGGGGTCTACCATTATTCTATTGTTAGCAGCTCCCAGAATTTCCATTATTTTCCTCATAATGTGGTACAGACATTAAGTTAACATTAAGAATGTTAAGTTCCCTTCAGCACTTCCTTCAGACTGTAATGATTTTCTACATCTGGTTCATCTAATCGGAGTAATAATGTAATATTAAACCAATCTGAAATTCACTGAATTATTCTTGTTGATTTCAGTGGACTTTGAATGACAATTCACAAGTGATCAAGAGGTCACACCAGAGTTCTGGGGACCAGGGGATCTGTCAAACAACTACCCACATTTTTTGCTGAATCTCACACTTCAAGCCCTAATGTCTGAAAGCAGTTTTGCTGTGATCCAAATTGAATTTGGTGCCATGATAAAACAAGATGAGATGCTTTGAAGAGTTATATGATCTTTGCAACCTGTACTACTTCACATGTGTTTCATAGTAATAAAAATATCATTCAAATAATAATGAAGTGTATTTATTTTATTAATACTATTTTTTCTTTCCTTGATCAAATTCAAAGGGATTTTCACTTGTAGATCTTTGTCACAAGACTCAGCGTCGGACAGGGCTCTGAGGAAGTTATCTAAAATTTTTCTTTATGATGAATATCCTAAAATATAAAATTACTTTTATCTATCTGGTTTTATTAACCTATAAATTGGAATACTTTACTTCTTAAATCAAGACAGACATTTAAGGCAGATTAGATACAAAAATCTTTGTCTTCTTGGAGTTTCTTGGCTTCAGATTTTCCTATACAGAGTGTTATACAAAAATACTACAGAATATTTCTCAGATGCAAGTTAAGCATTGACTGTCTTTGCCACTTCCAAGGTCTATCTGTCTCATCTTTTCTCCCAGTAGTGTTTTCACAGTTGCAGGCTGACAGCACATTTCTTTACTGCTTTATCTCCCTGTCTCACACTGCGACCTGTCTAGTCTCACTCCTGAAAACAAAGGCTCCTGTGGTCCTCTGGAGCAGCAACCTCCCACCTCCTTCCATGAGGATCTACCTCATCTGATCACTCATCTCTTACAAATAAAGAAGTAAACAGGTAGATATCAAATATCACAATCTGAATGATTTTTTTGGGTTTTGAGAAAATTGAACTTTATGATACGATACCCTTACGATACTTTACCCTTTACGATAAGACTTCCAAAGAATTTATCCGGCAAATACCTCAAAAACAGATGATATTTTTCCTAAGGACATATGTATGTCGTTGTAAGATAAACTGATTTTTGGAAATCAGTTTAAGCTCTTAGTTCTTCTGTATTTTCTGAATTAGTCCATCTTAATCTATAAGTATCTAAATACAGCTTTTTCCTACCTCAAGACAAATTTTTACATTCAAATATTGCCTTAAAGGTTGTCATTTGTCTTTAGGTTGTTTAGCAGTTTGAAAGGGAAAGTGAAGAATGCTGAAGACAACACTACTAAACTGACTATTGAAGGCTTTCAGTTTCTCTCAACCTTCAGAAACTTCTGCAGATTTCAGGACCTTTAGAAAGCCTGACTGACACTGCTAGGAGCCATGGCACTTCTGACAGATATCAGGAAAAACATGCTCCTAAGAACATGAAGAATTCCTGCTGTTTAAATAGTCTGCAAAAGATACAGATAAAACTCCTGAAGAAACACAAAAACTTTATTCAACTCTGACATGATTTTCTAAACACTTATGCATATTGTTTTTATGTTAGATCCTACTAGATTCTTCTAACTTTTGTGTTCCATGCACATCTTTTAGCCTATTGCCATTCTACATGTACTAGGAGGCACAATAACAGTTCCTATGTGTGTGAATATTCCGGGTCAAATACCTTGCAACTTTCTTAAGTAATCTTTTTATGTAACAAGGTTAGCTCATAATACTCTCTATAATACTTAAAAAACTGTAATATTGTAAAAAAGTGCTTTACTTCCAATGGTCTTACACAGCAGTCAGACTACTAGGAGTAAGTAAAACAATATTAAATAGGGATTTAAAAATCTTACCTTTTCCAGACCAATAACTCATGTTTTAATGGTACTGAATTAGTTCATCTTCTCAGAAATACATTTAAATAATTTGATTGAAATATATGCCTTTTTTAAGAACTTCTACATTCCTTCAGATTTTAATAACGAAGAGAAACCTCAAACACAGGTATTGGTTCGCACTATAGCTATGTCCAAGCATTCTTTTGCTAAAATAATACACAAAAGCAAAGAAAAACTCCCCAAATAAAGTGTGAAGTGACCATAGACATGGCACATTTATGAGATGAGTACATTTAAGGACAGAAGATCTAGGTCCTGTGGAAAGGGACATTCATTATTATAATAGAATGAACAACATAATTAACAAATGAAATTTATGATGGTGTTGATGAGCCTCAGAGATCAAAACTGAGATTGCCCCCTTAATATAATGAAATATAAGATCTGATTTCCAGTATATTTATTTCAAATGTTTTTCTTTACTCAGCTGGTATTAGAACTTACTAGAGCATATTGAGTTGTGCCAACTATGCATGTTTTGTAACAAGATGATCTTCTAGCAACTCATAACGAATTTAAGTGCAGTTGTAATAAGAATATCAAAGGGAGTTTAAAAGTCATGTTTATAATCTTTTGGTAAGGCCACAGACTTCATTATCATAATGTTATAGCACAGATTCAAATCAATTTTAGTTATACTTCTAATGAAATCTCAGGCTTGCAACTCACTGCTTCAATTATTTTTTCCGTAATGTCTCATCTAAAATTTCTTTTTTTATTCCTGTTATCCCCTTTCCTTTCCCTCAAAACAGATATGTAATCAAGGGGAAAGCAGCCATGGAGTTTCCTGCAGAACTACGACATTTCCATGGAATTACAGGGCATCTGCTAGAGTTAGGACCAGAAATGACATTAAGTTGCTGTACAAACTCTGATGAATTTGTTAAGTGGTGTCCTTTGGGGCAGAAAGGATTTTTTAACTTTTTTTTTAAATGGTTAACTACTAAATCTGTGGAAAGTAACCCAGTTCTTTAATATGGATCTTTCCCTGAAAATTTACATATTTGTAGGCAAATTATAAATCTGTGGACTAAAAGACATCTTCCTTAACATGGGCTTAACTCCTGGTACAGAAGAGCTTTGAATTTCAAACACAGCTGGAGCAACATGCTCTTTTTTGGGATACTTTTCCCTGGCTAAGGAGAAAAAAGGAAGAAGGGGGGAAAAAAGACTGCTGTCTCATTATGTGGAACTATGCTGACAATGAAATGAAGGTAATTTTGGAAGCATTGTGGATTAATTATTCTTTCATAGTTTGGTGTTTTCACAAATATATCTTGTGTTTGTTCTTAATAAGGCTAAGAACACGAATCATTCCAGGACATACTGAGCAACACTCAGGCTGGAGTCCTGTAGGTGGGATAACTCAACACTGACTTTTAATTATTTCTTTCCAAGAAACATGCTTACACAGTAATTTGCTGTTGCTTTTGGAATCTACTGGAAAATGTTGATTTGATAGAAAGAGCCATAAAAGCAGGTGCCCTGGGTAAATGATGAAGGAATACCAAAATGTACAGAACCAATCAGGTTTGAGATAAGGACCATCATACACACACCTTGCAGTAGGGTACTGGGATAGTGGCACCACACACATGGAGTTTACAGGCAAGCAAGCACAAACTTCTCCCTTGCCTGGGGCTTTGTTTCAGTTCACTGAACAAAGCACTAAAAAGTAATTACAGTCTTTCACTTGGAAATTGTTTCAGACCCTCCTTGGAGGTTTCCGCTTCAAAGACATGCCAAATTATAACAAAAGAAAATGGGCTATTTGCCCAAAGTTTGAGAAAAATTACATTTAATAGCACAAATGTGGTGGCTTTTCTTGGTTTCTTCTCATATCAGGAAAGGAAAGCCAGGAGTTTTTTTAAGTGTTATGTTCAGGAATTACCTTCTTCCTCCTGATTCCAAGTAAAAGACAGCTGGAATCTGTCCTGAATGAGCCTTACACATTACCTAAAGCCAGCTTCATCTCACACTGTTCATAATTTCTTAAGCTGAAAAGAAAGAAACAGTCCAAAACTTCTCAGACCACAGACCTCTTCTTTCTTCTGCTAACCCATGATGTTTGCCTCTCAGCCATGTTGCAAGGAGCAGAGTCTAAAACAAAGACAAACCTAGTCCAGCACTTTTTCTTTTCTTTTCTTTTTTCCCACAGAATCTTAGAAGCCCATCAATACTTCTTCCATCAAGAGAATTCTTTGTGGAAAGTATTGTCTGTGAAATTCTACTTTAGGAAGTAGAGAGACGTGTATTTTTAGTGACTTCTGATTCACAGAACTAAAATAAATTCAAACCAAAAAATTCTAGAAAACAAGCCAGCTGAAATATTACTGGTATGATATATAATTTTCTTCTACTCAAGACAATTAAATCAAACCACTGAAAAATAAGGTATTGAAAATACTGATGCCATGGGAAACAATGGCATGAAAGCTAAAGCTCTCAACTCAAAAAGAATATGTAATTCCTAGGTTCTCTGTGTTTCACGGTCATGATCAGCCATTTTTTTGCAAAATGTAATTTTATATAGGAATGAATCATAAAAGATTAAAAATCATGTTAGTAATGAAAAATAAAGGACTACATGCATCTTAAAAAAAAAAGGATTATCAGTAAAACAAAGACAGAAAAAAGGTCATCAAATTCAGAAGCTACTAGACTAAGTTAATAATTTTTAATTATGATTAAATGCATATGGTTTGTAGGAAACTCTATAGCACTGTCATAGGTTGTGCTGTCATGACTTGCCTATATAGAAATTTCTGCCCCTTCTGGGCTCCTGTACATATTTCAATTACACTTCAAGCACTTGCAGAGATGTTGTAAAGCTTTTGCAAAATATAAGTTACTTTTTGGTAGCTTGAAAGATCTCACAAACATTTATGACCTGAAAAAATAACTTCTACTGGATACATTAAGAGACCTAAGAGAATCTTTGTTTTACATAAATCAGTTCTTGTACAAGCAAATTCAAGCCCAGATCTGTTTGAATAGTAGTCAGACAGCCCTCTTGTCTAGTGACAATTTCACTCCTTTTCTCTAAAGCATTTGGGTTTGGTTTAGATTTTTACTGTTTTAGGGTTTGTCTCTCTCTATTACATATAATCTCTTTCCATAATAAATACTTATTTCTTCTTTAAAGGAGGCTGGTTAGCACTTGCATCATATTGTGTTGAAAATATTTCAACAACATAATTGAAATTGAAATCACTTCTCCTGTTTATCTTAGCTCGAAGTATTTTTGTTTGAAGAATGCCATAATGTGGTTCTTTTCTTCTCTGACCATGTAGCACTGCCACCGTGCTAGGCTAAAGTACCATCGATGGACTTCCTTATGTGTTGCTGTGCAGCCTTAGCTGTGATGTTGTGCATAGACAGAGTTCAAAAAGGGTCATAAAATCCTGTCAATTAGTGCTTTCTGTACTCAAGAGCAGGTGGTATGGACCCATTTTGGGGAGCTGAGAGGTGGAGAAGTGGCAGAGGCAGAATTTCTGGCACAAGTATTTCTAAATACTGAAAGAGAGAGTGCTACTGGTCCCATACTGGCATCTCAGGAAGCAGAACAGTCACAGCAAAAAGTGATAGTCCCACCTAGTGCAAATGCAAGTTTGGTAAAAATAAAACAGTCTGGGATGATATATATTGATTAAGGATTAACAAAGATCAGCTCTGAGTTAATTTAGCCTTACTAGAAATGGAAGATAGCTAACAGACCAAAGGATTTGATTAACATCATTCCACTCCATTTTGCCACTGCGTTTAACCAGAGTTGGCTCACAACTGATTTTTATAGTTCTGTAGCAAGTGAAATTGATTAGATATATGCAAATAAGATTTGGTAGGACAAACAGGTTTTTTTGGTTGTTCTGAAACCACTTAACAGAATAAACAATAGGGTCAATATACTCCATCTCAGGTTTAAACATAATTTTAGTTTACAACGATAAAAAGGAATCTACATTTTTTTGAGGCCATGAAATGAAAGCATTAGATTAGAGATTAAAGAACAGAGAACAGTGATGTAAAGGTTGAGTGGGATTCCAAATTGTATTCCATGTTTTATTATATATTTGAAAAACTAATTATAATTAAAGACTAACAGATGCCAGAGAGGGCTAAGAATGTTTGTAAAATGCTATAATTAAATTATTACCAAGAAACTAGTGTTGTGAGATGAGAAAAATCATTATGCAATATCACTGTGCTATCAAATGTGTGAAATCTAAACCTTTTTGGAGTTCAGAGCATTTCATTTCAGCTACCTAGTAATTCACCTTTCAGCATTAGACACCATTATTGAATGATGAAGACCATAATAGATGTTGAAATGTACTGCAGTATTCTATGCAGGTTGCTGCACAAAGGCCTCTTCCACACATTTGGGCTACGTATGCTAACACCCTTCCATATCTTCCCAGAGCTTTTTTTAATAGTCTGGTGTTTAAACTATCACAGTGATTTATTCCAGTGTTAAAACTTATATTTCTTTGACAAAACACTACCAGTTTTAGCACTTTCTTTGACTCCCTCTAACTGAGAATATTAGTGACACAAGTATAATGCCATACCTATCATCTTTTAACAAAAACGCCTCACTTTTTTTTTTATTTATCACCATGGCGCTTGACATATTTTCCATCAGTATCTCCCCTTCTTCAAATTCCTTCAGTAATGACTATCTTCTCCTCTATTTTAAATTTTTTATGTTTCACTGCACTTGCAAATTTCAGTTACCATTCCTTCCTACAACACATTTTTATTGGCTAGATACATTATTCCTTTACATGATTCCAACCCTTCAGTCCTGGACTGTAGAATTTCACACTACTCCTTCATTTCATAGAATATTCCAGATTTTCCTCGCTTTGCTTACATACTTTTCATACAATTTGGTAAGATAACTGCATTTTTAATTTGGTTTATTTTTTAATTTTCCCAAGTCTCCCCTGTAAATTCAAAGTGTGCCACATTACTTAGCAATACAAAATTCAATATAAAATTGAAAAGACTACTATGTATTTTACATTGCAGAGATAGTGGAGTTAAGAACAAGATTAACCTTTGGCAAGGTCTGGACATTTTTCTGCCTCTTGTCTCATTAGTCTCAATAAAACCAGCTATGGAAGGCTGAGTAATCCTGTATTCAAACTGAAAAGGATTTCAGTTTGCAAATTATCAGAAAAATTAATCCTGAAGACAAAATACATTGTATCAGAGAAGAAAGAAATAGCTCAAGGACAGTGAAGCTGATTGTTTTACACTTCAGTCCCCCTTGAATCTGGGGACACAATCTCTTCATAAAATATTCTCATTTTTCTAAAGCATGCACATCGTGAAACAGAGGAAAATTCTACTTCTTAAATTCCGTTAAAAGCTCAGCAATTTCCCCCATATTGTTGACAAAGTAACGTACCCACGCACAGTAAAACTAAAACTGATTGCAAAAGGACAATGTGGCTTCCTGATACTCACCAAAATACATAACTGTGGACAATCAATGTGCTTTGGGAGAGCAACCCAGAAACAAAAATAGCCCTTCATTCAAGAATCCAGATAACCATAAGAAAGGAAACCTTGGTGAGCTGCCAGTTGTTGAGGGTTGCCACTGGTCATTTCACAGAGCTCAGAACCTGAAATCTGTTTTCTCAGATGTCTCTTTGATGCCTGATGTTTCTTTCTCAGAAGTATCAACTCTGGTCTGATCAGGCTTTGTAAGAAAGCTGTTTCAGCTCTCAACTCATATTCTTACTTTACTGTTTGCTATTTTGACAGTGAAAAATCTCAGCATTATTTGGGTGTGTTTTCTCAACTTCTACTGAAGAGCTGACATAGTAATAAAACTACTAAAAGCAGTGTTTCCTAAATGTCAAATTGGACAAAAAAGGGAGTAGATTATGTTATCAATTTGAAATTCCACCTGAAACTTCATAAGCATTGCTTTGAACTTTGCCTATGTAAATTTCTCAGATGGAAAATGGAACCAATCTTTTCCAATTTGTCCTATTTCATTTGGTCAATTTATTAGCATTTTATGTATTTCTATTTTGTGATTTTAAAAAAATATTTAATAGCTTAGGCTATTTCTGTTCTCCTGTGTTTGCTATAGATTTT
>VWYP01017265.1:5910-32919 GCA_013400435.1 Pycnonotus jocosus
AAAAAAAAAAAAGTAAGAATAAGAGTTAAAAATATGCTCACATTACATAGAATTACTCATTTATAATTCAAAAAGTAGTAGGATGTATTCCTGAACAGGATGAAGTCAATTTAAAACAGAGTAATTAGGGGTAAACAGCTACAAGTCATGGAGTGGAATCTCTTCAACAGAAAAAATTATACAACATGAGTGGCTGATTGGCTGCCAGAAGCACAATTATCACCAGTTGTCATTTGTCTTCATGGGCAATGCTGCAAGAATAATGAGTGAAATTCAGAAGCAGAATAAAGATTGGTGCTACAAGCCCTGGAGGATGAAAGCCCCAGATGAATAACCTGGATACAGAGCTCACCTTGTTTAACCACACAGCCTCCATAGTCCAACCTGGGTGAGTCAGAAATATGTCAAAGGTTTTAATAACAAAAACGTCAACTCAAAATACTTAAATGTTTAAGATATCCAGAGGAAAAAAATTGAATTCTTACAGGGTACTGCTTGTTGGAGTCCAAATCTAGGCTTTGCAGTATTAAAAGCTTTGGAAGACAAGACATTCTGAAGACCAAGGAACTACTTCTGGAAAAAGAAAGCAGAGTTTGCTTTTGGGAAAGAAAGAAAGAAATTCAGGAAAGGACTGAAAGCCTTGATCTATTGACTCATGTGGTTTGCTTTATTTTCTTCAACAACTGACGAATGTAATCTGGTTATTTATGCTCCTAAGCAAGGTGGAGGCTAGGTGGAGCATTGGACATTTAAAAGAAAGAAAAGGGATATTTAAACTGGCTCATATGAATGAAGTACAAACCAAATACATCATCTAACATCCAAGGCAGATGCTGGATTGAGCATCCAGATGCTGCTACCTCCTCCTGCTCAAATCTCTCTCCTGCATTTCACACAGCAAGAAGAAAGAAGAGAGTAGGGACAGACTGCTGTATTAGTGCACAGTAAGACACACAAGATAAACTCCTTTTCCAAGAGTAGATCTGCTGCAATCATATATTGGGAATATTTTTTTGTTTCTTTCACAAAGAGTAGTAACTGCTTCCAAACAGACAAATGCCTGCATCTGGAAGGTGGAGGATTTACCAGGCTCAATGCCAGTGCTTCAAGCCTTGCCTATATTATCTACTTACCCAAACATTTTAAAGACATATTCAGCAGAAACAATCAGCTTTTTTATTACTGGCCAGCCTTCATTAGTTCTGAAACAAAAGAACACACAGGATCAAACAACATGTTGGCTGTGAGATGATTCCAACTCCTTCAGAAGGAACTAGATTTTCATGGAAATGCAATTTGTCCTCTGTTCCTTCACTGCCTGACTGTGCTGGACATGGAGTATCCCAGAGATAGGATCAATATCCCAGTTTGGGGAGTACGAGGAAGATTCAAAAAGCTGGAGCTCTGGGGAGGTCACAGGGCAAGCATTTTTCTCCAAATACATAGTTGCAAATATGTTTCAGAGGAGCACTTCCAATTCTCTCCAACATTGCTTACAGACCCCACAGATAATATCATTACATTCATAGCAATTTCAGCATTTTTCTGGAGACAAGCTAGAACTACATTTCAGACCTAATGTAATTATTACACTTATGGAGATCTGCTGCCTTGTCCTGTGTGATGTAGATGAAGTCTGAGAAAAATACTAAACACAGACAAATGAGCTGAATCTTGAACTCCTATGGATGTCCTTGATACTTTGTATAAGTGAGAAAAGTCTTAATGTGTTTTCCATAAGCAATGCAAGTGCAGGTTCAGCACTGGTAATGAAAATTCAAAGTATCTCCTCAGGTCACAACCTGGACAATTGTAGTGATTTGATGGGTGATTTTTTATCTAATCCAAGTCCCATATAGGTTCTGCTGTCATGTGGGATATATTTTACAAATATTTAAGAGTGGTTTAAATTGATTGTGGTATTATGTGGGAGATTTTAAGTTCAGCATCCTCTGGGGAAGGAGCCACTGATCTTTATAAGGATTATGATGCCTAAATTCTATGGATGGCACTGGTGTAGGCTGATTACCTTGCCATATAAAAGCTCATTAGAAATCTCAGTGATTTGTAGTTTATGTTCTTGGAGTGTCATCTAACTTACATAAACTGCTTACAGTTTTCTGATATTTTAATAAAACCTTTTGGCATAGTACTGGTAATTTATTTCATTGTAAGAAACATTATATAAAACATTATATAAATTACCATCTCAGGCACAACAAGAAGAACAGAAAATGCCAAATAAATTTTGCTAAAGACAGTTTTGTTTAGGGAATAAAAATGTGTGTGTAGTGAGCTGAGTTGGCTGCCTATCCTTATTAAACAGCCAAAGAATTGTTCAGTGTCACATAAAGTGCAATAAATAAAATTAAAATGTAAATTACAGTCAGTTAAAAAATTCCCAAGGTCTGCATGCAATTTCAAAGTACTTAGTATAGAATCTTTGCCCCTTCTGACTTCCTTTTGGGATTTTTTTTCTTCTCCTGGTGGCCCAGGTGTGCTTGAGGTCGAAGGTGCCTTCCGAATCCCTGCAAAGACATCATGCTCATTATCTTTCTTCCTTGAAGGGAGGAAAAATAAATTATTTCCTCCTGCTTAATTTCTACATTGTAAGGCCACATCTGGCATGGTGTCCTTGTGAATTCACTGGTCCTGAAACTGCAGGTGCCAGCAAACAGTGGAACATTCTGAGTAAGATCACTGCTGAAAGCTTCATTTTATTAAAGCTCTTTTGAGAGGCTAAGGCAAGCATGACATTTCTTCTCTTTGGAAAAATGGTGGCAGGGTAAGGTTTATAAACGTTGCTGACCTCAGTTCTGTGATTTGTTTTCGTGTGGGCAACACGTGAAGGACACCATGGGGGAAACGAAAGGAGAAAGGCACAAACCAACCAGGAGTTCTGGGGGGAAGGTGGAAGGAAGAAAGGAAACGCTGCATAAATCCTTGAGCAGCCCAGCACACCTCAGAGAATTATGGAATATCCATAAGTATCCATTGTCCCCCTTGCCTTTGGCCACAGATGTGGAAACAATAACCGCTAAGGCGCAGGTGGTGTGTTGGAATTCCCACTCCTCCATTCCCACCTTTGGGGTGTCTGGGAGTCCAACCAGCCACACTCCTGGCCCAGTAGACACGATGGATCACAGCCTGTTAACACTGACAATCTGAGGGGAAAATGTCCAACCCAACACCAAAGAAGGTAATAAAAAGCACCATCCATCTCCTGTGGAGCAGAGGGCAGAGGAGTGGGTTGCAGAAAAAGACAGAATGGCAGCAAAGGGCCAGTTAAAAGAATATCTACAAAGAAATCCTTGTTGTCAGGCTCAGCTGCTTCCAGATGTGCTGTAAGCATGTAAGGAGTCAGAGCAGGAAGGATGAGAAGAGCTCATTTGTCTGCATGCTTGAAATCCGAGCAGGATTTGCAAGCTCAGACTGTATCTAGCCAGGAAAGCAGGATCAGGATTTTCAGTGTAGATGACAAGAGTGATGTAATCAACCACATAAACTCCAGAAATGCATAAAAGGATCCAAGTTTAGCTCCTGAGTGAAACTGCTTTTATCCTGGCATTTATGAAAATAAACCACCCCTCTGTGTTTTAAATCTCACATGGAATAATACAATCTTCTGATGTAATTACCCAAAGTGTTTGGAAATACCTGAGTTAAGTTATATATGATCTGTTATCTTGGACAATCAGGTAGGGGCATTAATGGTTTCATGTACAAGGCTTAAATCAAGAAAAAAATTACCATCTGGTATTAATTACATTTGTGGTAGTCTCAGACTGTCCCAAGCTGCTCATGTTTTTATCTGCATGGAACCATTCCCTACGTCATATGGGTAAAAGCACGTAGTGTCTGTTACTTTTTCTCCAGCTTTGGGGTTGTAATCATAGAACAAACATAAAGGAAGGGCAATTCCAGATGCTGCTTAGAGTGTTTTGCCTTACTTAAAACCATTTAATGCCTTTTCAGTTCCTAAATACCTTAAAAAAGCACCCTATGACAAATCATTTTCAGAGAGGTCCTGTATGAGGTACCGCTGCTGAAGGCAGTAAGAAAAATTCCTGTTAAATCCTGTGGATTAATTAATTCCAACTGGGCAAGGCACAAATACTTTTAAGATGCTCATGGGCTGGGCAGCCCCACCACAGCAGGGCACATTGTTTAACAGTGCAGATAGAGAAGCCAAGAACAGGAATAGTCCTCCCTGCCCTCAGTCCATTATCCATACCCCTCATATGAGCCTCATGCAGTGAGAAGATGGTTTAAGTTACCAGATAATGTTGGCACAGAATGAAAATATAAACAAATCTAGATAAGAAAAGAGGAAGGAGATCTGTAACAGAAGAAAAGTACTCCTCTGAAACACTGTCCTGATAGATGCTGAGAAAAACTGTGCTGGACTGAAGATCTGAGATGTATTTTTGTAGCAGATAATGTGTCATGCCTGTCACAACAAGTAAACTGGACTCAGTACACCAGAAGATCCATCCAACACTAAATTCCCCAAAATAATTGGACAGCATAAACCTGTTCCCAGTCCTTTGCTGTATTTATTTGGAAAGGCTTAAGTCACTGTGTTTAATAGAGCACAGTGAGGCTCTCGTCACCACACTACTGAAAACAAAAAAAACAAAGAAAAAAAACCAAAGCAAGACAACCACTGCCAGGATTTTTAGCAGTTTTTCTGAGGTCTTTTGAGTTATCCTGAGTTTTTTCTCATCTTATGTTTGCAAAATAGAAGAGAGATTGTTCTGTTTCAATGGGTCACTTCAGAAGGCTTTTAGGATAGGAATAAGGCCCAATGGAAAGAGAGAAGTAGAGCTACTTCAGACATATTTTTCTTCCTTGTCTCCAGACAGCTCCATTGAAATTATGTGGGAAATTACAGGGGAAATTACATAGAGTGGTGTTACAGAGACTCTTCTTTGAAACTACTCCTAAGCAGACTTGTCTTCACAACTGGGGACATCTCTGTGTTGGAAGGTAAAAGATGGAATTGCAGGGAAGTGCAGTGATGTAAACATGAACACTCAATTTTCTGTCATCCAGGCTCCTAGAGAGTGCCCCATGCATGTTAAAAGGCATTTCCCTTGCATCCAGCTCCATATTGCAATCAATTAAGTTGCATGACTGAGTTTCAGGAGGGGAATAAAAAGTATCCCAAACTTTTGCAGCTGAAGGACTAGCAAAGAGCGATAGGCAAGTCAGAAATGTCAGAAATGTTTATAGCTTGAATACATTTCAGAAATGTTTATTGATAGTTTCTAGTAATTGTCCCTTTCATCTGCTTCATCCAAACACCATCAGTCTACAACCATGGGCTGCATTCTTCATGAGGATGTTTATTTCCATGGAGAGCCAGGATAGAAGTGTACAGCGAGTCATTTGTAAACAGTTTAAGCCTTTATCTGTTCACCAGGAACATAACGCCTTCGTGTTTATTTACTAGCCAGCACCATTCATTTTATAGCTGTTTATCTGTGGAGATTGTCCTCAAGTGAGTTCATTACATGTGCCTGGTATTTCAAGTGCCAGGTTTACTGGATGTTGTCACTGGATACTAATCCCCTTAGCAATGCTTCTGGCTGAATCAATACTACCACCCTTGAAAATCTGATTTATGGTGGAAATATTTGTGTACAGCAAACTCCAGTCTTGCTTCTGGAAATATCTTTTCCTCAGCTTTAAGTCTGACATTTAACAAGCAGCTCAGTGCGGGGAACATTTAGAGGAAATAAGATGGGTCCAAAAAAATGCCCCAAAAGACCCATTTTGCCCTCTCTCCTGATCAAAGAGGATTAAAAATAGTTGCAGCCTGTTTGACCAAACAACTCCTCTGAGGCTTTTGAACATACTAATCTTTGATCTTAACCAGAAAACACAGGTGTCCTTGTTTTTTTCTTTAAAGCACAGGTCCCTCTGTCTTAGGTATGGTCACTCCAGAAGTGAATAACCAGTTAATTCAGAAATCCAAAGTTCAGACTTCCTTCCTTAACTTTCTATTTGCCCCTTAGGCAGAGTTTTCTCAGACCCCCATGGGGCTTCTCTTTTCCTTTTGTAGGACAGCCCAAAAAAGCAAAGGTGAGAAGCATTTCAGTTCCACTAAAATGGAGCTGAGGAACTTGTGGAACTTGCCCAGTTAATCTATTCCTTATCTTAACCAACATGCTAATACTTTTTTATTAACGGGAATTCATTGGCTTCAAGTTTTATTTTATAGAATAGAAATCTGAGGGAAGAAAAAATCATCACTCTGGCATCTGTGAAATAATAACTCATGTGCCCATGAAGTCATTGAGTTAAACTAACAATATGCAAAGCTTGGAGAAGCTTTTGTTAGCAATGTCTACTGAGGGATTGATGGTCACACAAATGCCTGGGACCTGCTGCTGCAGGAATCAACTGGGAAGAAAAGAACACCCACACAAGTATCAGAGTTTCTCGTCTTTTGTCTCCTGTTTTTCAGGCTTTCTCGTTTATCCCAGTGACAAGTTGGGTGTGCAACACGAGGCTGTAAGGAAATTTGACAGCCTTTGAAATCAATGCTTTTAAGACACAGATGCACAACACAGAGGAAGAACTGATGCAAAAGTGACACTGCATTGGCAAAGAAGAGCAGGCAGAAATGGCAGGAAGAAAAGAGCATTGATTCCTTGGATTTCTACTCCATGTACACTGGAGGACTGTTTGGAAAAACATCAGACAATTGAGAAGTTTTTTTACTTGCTTGTACCCAGCCAATTAGTACATGAAAGGCTAAAGAGCACAGCTCATCAGGAAGAGAGTGAAAAGCTGGGATTGTCAAGCAGACAGCTCAGTTTCTCTTGTGACCAAAATCAGAGCTCTCTTGTCCCCTGTTCGGGTACTCAGTTATCAAATTCTCCACTAGAATCATTAGATAACTACCACAGGTTATAAGAAAAATATTTTCAGGGACACATGCATTTTTCTGTATCCACCTTCATACAGTAGGTGATTAGGGAATCACATTAGATTAAATTAATTGTGCAATGAGACTTTGAACAGCTCCTTGAAAACCGACTAAAACTCATCTTACAGAAGGAAGTGGAGGACAACAGTTAATTCTAAAATATCACTTGAAACAAATTCTTGTTTGAGATAAGAAGCAAAGTGTCACTGAGTGAGGGTGTAATACTTCATCACTGCTAATACTGTTATTTATCTGCTCTTAATTATGTCTTCTTTTCCTTGAAGTAGGGAAACTTTATAGATTTTTCTCATAAAACCCATATATCCTACCGTATTGCAGTTGTAATCAGGAATGTTAGAGCCACATCCTAAATTTTAGCTTGCTGGTAAAACTCAGACTGATACCACTGTGACTTCCACAGCAGAAAAAGACTTTTAGGCAAGTGCTGACAGATGTTGTGGATCTGATGCAGAAAAACAGCCTTTAGTATTTAATGTGGTGATGAGAAATTAAGTTGCCTGAGGCATGAAATATAATTGTTCATTTACACTGAAAGCCCATGGATGCACAACCAACCATTACAGTCATGGATGAGGAAAGCAGTAAAATAATGGAGCCAAATCTTCTTCAAACCAGTGTTGAAAATTTAATATTTTCTCTAATTAGTCTCTGGAGAGAATGCTTGCATCAATGATAGCATTGGTACAGGTCTCTCAGTTCTAGAAATGATAGAAAAGTTGGTATTTCCACACAGTTATTCCTCAACGAGTCTTTCTCAGATCAGGTGAGAGAATTCCCTGATAGTTTCCCCTATCCCAAATAAATAAATAAATAATAGTACATGCACCTTACATTAGAAATTTGGTGTGAAATAAGGCTGCAGTCCCAAAGCAATCCCAGAGATGATGTTCTCATTTTGAATATTCAGAGTTCATGAAGCATCATGACCCAATATATTATGAGATTGATTTTTTTCCCATGTAATTTTTTCTTCTTGCAATTTGTGCTGCAAAGGTCACAAAGAAAGAACTGATGGAGTTTGGGGGGGTTTAATTGCTTTCAGCTTTGATATATTAAGCAGGGTTTATCTGCAATTATTTGACTTGGAGCTGAAGCTATTCATTAGATGCAAAGGAAGTTGTTTGTTTGACTGTGGAGTAATAAAGCTTCCATGTCCTTACCAGGGAGTCAGCAACATTATCATTTGTCACTGTAATTTTCTTCCTCTCCATAGCAGGCAACAACAGATCTTTGCAAAATGATGGGGAAATTTTCACCCCGCAGTGCACAACTGAGGGAGCTCAGGGTGGTAACACTGCCCTGCTGACTATTCCCCCCTCCCCATTTCTGGATGCCTCCCATGAATAATGGAATTCTGTTTCCTCTCAGATCCTGGCTGGCACAGCAGACAAGGAGATGGCCCTGCCACCACACCTCCCTGGCAGTGTGGCTGAGGAGGCAGAGAGAACACCCTAAGCCTTGAAATAACGAGCTGTCACTGTCTGGGCTGGCAACTGCAAACCAGCCCATGACAGCAGAAATAAAGGGTATTTAGAAATGTATAGGTGAGTTTAGATTAGTTTATTCCTTCCCAAATCTCACACCACTCAGAGAAATCATCTTTCAAAAGCCCTTTTCCATGTATTTTTTCCCCTTTTTGGTTTTCTTGTTGGACAAAAATCATCAAAAGCCTGACTTTAATGAAAAGAGATTTTCTGTGCTTGTTTCAGTGTGCTTTGTTCACTTTTTCTTTCCCTTCCTTCTTTTCCACACTGTAATTTAAGGAAAAGGAAGTCAAGCATGGAGAGGGCTCCAGCTGAAGAAAATAATTCTCAGAAGCTTTCAAGAGCCAGCAGATGCTTTGAATATTCATTTTGTGAGGCATTCCTTTTCCAAGAAATGCTGCAGCTGAAATGTGGCTGCTCGGTGCAGAAAAGGGACAGCAGCTTGGTTAGCCAGCACAGGTTTGATGTCACAAGGTGGTGACAGTGAGCCACCCGTGCTCATGGCTGAGGATTCCGAGAAACCCAAAAAGTGCAATCTGTTAGGATAGAAAATGACTGCTCTGTGTCACACAGGGAGATGATGACAAGAGCAACCTGACAATTTTTTTTCCAGGCTTTTGAGGAAGAAAAGTTTCATAGCACTGTAAGAAAGGAATGGGAGAGAGGGAGCACAGAGAGGAGAGAAGAGGAATGGGAAACACTGAGTACTGGGGAAAGAAATAAGAGGAAAATACCATAAGAAAATCAGCTCATGCCAAATAAATGAGTGAAAAAACGTTCTTTCTTCTCTCATGAAATCCTCTTTCAGTTCAACTGAGACACTTGGAGTAAAACATTGCAAATAAGAAGAATTGTTTAAATCAACCTAGAAATAAAATGTTTTGCTCTATAAAAAGAAGTAATGTCCAAATCTGATACAAACAATTAATTAAACTGAGAAGGTAAAACTGGAAGCAGAAGTCAATGCCTTCTTAATTTTTCTGCAAGGAGGAAATGGTTATATTAAAAAAAAAAAAGATTTATATAAAAACCAATCAATTTTCATAATTGGCATAAGTCATGTCCCACTTTTTTTTTCTGTCATTGTTTTAGTCTCTTCTTTTCTAGTAACATTTGAGCTGTTAGTGACTCTGCAGCAGTTGTTACTCTCTGCAGTTCCACTTAGAGAAAAACCATCCTTCTTCTTCTTCTACATCACAGCACCTCTCAAATAAAGAGCCCCAAACAATAAACTCATCTTGGCTGCAATGGCTTTGCTATGCAATCCCTCTGTCTTTGCAGTGGAAGGACAGGTGAAGTGTCAAGTGAAAATATTAAGGTTTTAGCTGACAATGTTTAATTTTTAAGATAAAAGAATTGCTATTTGCAGTATCTTTACTTGGTAAGGTGAACTACTGGGCTATGACTTGACTTCAATAGAGAAAAATTCCCTCTACAGGAAGCCAATGAAATATTTTGGAGGACTCAGTAAGATCAGCACTTCTCCCTTGAGCAGAGGGGATTTCAGATTGATTCTCCACTCCAGCAATTAAATTAATGGCTTAAAATTGTGCCTGCAGTCACTCTCTGATCTCTTGAGACAGTGCTGGTTCAGAAGCCTCTTTCCTCTGCTCAGGGTGGGCCAGCTTAGGCTACAGGGGGAGATTTAATTGACTTCACAATTTAATTGAGTTCATGGCATCGTGTTCCGTGCTAGGCAAACCCTGTTGTCCTCTCCACCTGCCATTCCATTTCTTTTCTTTCTGGGAGTCAACTACCAAAACTTTCTAATGAGGTGGGAAAAAGTGAATTAAACTACTTTAAAGTATAAAAACCACTTCCAGGTGGCTTTCTTCATTTGACAGAATGAAGATCTGTCTTCTACATTTCTTTCACTTCATGTAGAGTTCTGAAATGAATTATAAAATTACTTGACATTTTGTGACAGGCCCACTGTCATTGCCATAACACAAGGGGACAACACAGAGAGGCAGGATCTAGCACACACACACCAGAGCTGGTTAAGGCAGCTTTTCTGTCCTGAGAACATTCTGGTGTGCAGCCCTGAGAGCAGGGACTGAAATCCAAGCAACACAAGGGATTCTTCAGCTACAGCTGTTCATGTTCTAGATCAGATAAGAGAGTTCTGCTTTAAACTTGACAGGAAGGTGGAAGTTGAAAGGTGAAGAATATTTCCTAAGCATGGAGTGATGCAGAAGTCTGTCTATTTAAATAGAAACATAGGATCATTAGGGTTGGAAAAGACCTGCAAGATCACTGAGTCCAACCTGTGACCAATCCCCACCTTGTAAACCAGCCCACAGCACTGAGTGCCACATCCAGTCATTCCTTGAACATCTCCAGGGATGGGAACTTCACCACCTCCCTGGGCAGCCCCTTCCAGTGCCTGACACCCTTTCCATGAAGAAATTCCTCCTGATGTCCAACCTGAACCTCCCCTGGCACAGCTTGAGGCCATTTCCTCTCCTCCTGTCCCTGTTCCCTGGGAGCAGAGCCCAATCCCCCCCGGCTGTCCCCTCCTGTCAGGGAGTTGTGCAGAGCCAGAAGGTCCCTCCTGAGCCTCCTTTTCTCCAGGCTGAGCCCCCACAGCTCCCTCAGCCCCTCCTGCTGCTCCAGCCCCTTGCCCAGCTCCGTTCCCTTCCCTGGACACGCTCCAGCCCCTCCATGTCTTTCTTGTGCTGAGGTTCCCAGCAGTGCCCCAGGATCTGAGGTGTGGCCCCAGCAGTGCCAGCACAGGGGACAGTCCCTGCCCTGGCCCTGCTGCCACCCCATGGCTGGCACAGCCCAGCTGCCTTTGGCCTCTTGCCCCCCTGGGCTCCTGTGCAGCCGCTGTCCCCAGCCCCCCCAGGGCCTTTCCCAGCTTTCCAGCCCCTCTGCCCCAGCCTGGAGCTGCAGGGGCTTGGGGTGACCCAAGGGCAGCACCCAGGACCTGGCCTTGCTGACCCTGTGACCACTGGCCTGGGCCCATGGATCCAGCCTGTCCAGATCCCTCTGCAGAACCTTCCTGCCCTCCAGCAGAGCCACACTCCACCCAGCTGGGTGCTGCCCATGAACTCACTGGGGGTGCACTTGACCATCTCATCTAAATCGTTTCACATTTTGAGATTGCATAGCCACAATTTAGAGGAAAGAGTTGTTGTTTTCTGCGTTGTCAAAGCCCCTTTTCTAGGAAACTCCCTTCTCAATCAGTCACTGATTTATTATGCAGAGATCCCTGAATGATTGCTTACATGAGTAAAAAACCCAAAGGCAGTTTTATTAGAGTACATAAAGGACTGGACAGGCCATACATTTTCAATTCATGATGGTTTTTGCTGGAGGATGGGCTCTTCAGTATAATTTCTGCCTCAGAAAATCTCACTTCTACTGTACAGATATTTTTGTGGCTTGGAAAAAACACAGGGGAGAAGTTCTTTTGATAGTAGGGTACACTGGCAGAGAGACTCTTATTTTTCACTGCAAACTACAGTAGGTTGTAGTTACTGCAGGAGTAGTTAAGGATTTATGAGTTGTTTGCAATCTAAATGAAAGAAAAACTAGCATACATGTGGCCTGTGTTCTTGTCTCCTCGTTTTGCCTTGGAAGTTTTGAGTGTGATTTCACCATTATAGTAGGACAATAAAAAGAGACAGAAAAACACACTTTCAGAAATGTCTTATAATATACATGAAAAGAAGGAAGGCTTCTCCTCATTCCTTATTTATAAAAGGAAGCTAACAAGCAAAGGGAAACAGACAATGCATCTTCCTCCCACATCCAGCTGTCAGAATTGATGTCCTGGAAGGAATGACATTCATCATTTCTTCTTGCATCAGCTACTTTTCGGCCATGCATATAATTCACAGATAAATTAAATTAAAGACCCAAAACATTTCTTTCTTTAAACATTCAGTAAAACACTGTGATTAGGATGAAAGTTTCCCATTGAAGTCTCTCCTCCACCAAGGAAAATGTTGGGTTTTTTTAATGAAAATTCTCTTTGCACCTGAATGGGTGCAAATTACTGAGAACTTCATTTTTTCAGTGTCCAAGGTGAAAAACTCCAATTTAGGCTTAGCAAACCATTATCTTGTACAATTTCCAATACTTAAATCAGGTGTTGCCAACCTGTCTGACCCCATAAACCATTCATTGTCAATATAAAACATTGTTGTCATTCAGCAGAATATCCTGTGCTCATTACAAATAAAAATGTGCTTTTTCACATTTATTATTCTTGAACTTCTTGGGTCATCCAGGTTAGCAATGCAAGATGGGTATAACTAGGTGTAAAACAGTAAAGGGCATGACTGAAGGAGGGAAAAGCAATTTGTGGAAATTATTAGGTAGAAAAATCAGGGTTGTCCCAGCAAAGAACTGGGGATCATAAACAGGAGGAAGTGAACCTAGAAGGAAAACACAGGGATGGTACATTGTGCTGATTTGTGTTTGTGTTTTTTAAATGCCTGACAACTCATCTGATATTACCTCAGCTCTCAGCCTTCAATATTAGCGAATACATTTTTAATTTCTTTTTCATTTAGGTTTGAAATGATTGCATGTTGAGCAGACCACAGTGCCCCACCATCTCCTCGAACAGTTTTAAATAATTTGCCTTCTTCTACCACCCAGCTGTATCTCTCTCTTATGAGAAGCAAGAACCCGTCCCTTTCCTCCAGCTGGATGCTGCTCCATGGATCACACTTCTTAATTTCACCTCTTGATCTTAAGCAGGGATCAAAAGATGTTTGCCAGAAAATTTATTTTCTCTCTGGAGCTGAGTTTACTGAGGAAAAAAATACCATCCTTGTCTGTGTGTTCAAACAGACCAAAATCCTTTCACAGGTCCAAGCTATGATTCTGCAGTCATCTGAGCAGACCTGGAAGTGAGAGGTTTGGAGGAAAATATCTGGGAGGGTCAACAACCCCAAAGCTTAGGAGAGAACTCTTAAGTGGAGGGAAAATTGTATTTAAGATAAATGCTTAAAAATGCTAAAAAATACAATAAAAATCAGCATAAGAAGTGTCAGAAGGCTCACTAGACACTAGAAGTTGAGCAGTTTTGGAGAATATATTGAAATTAATTGGATTTTCTGCCCAGTCCATTTCCAGATGTTATTCATGTAGAGTTCTTATATCACTGATAAATGACTGGTGTGGTAGGATAATGCCATACCAACAGAAAGATGGGAATTTTCAAACTGGATCAGATCTTCTCACCCAGAACCCTGTCCCTGTGCAAAGCTTAAGTGTGTTGAAAAGGAGCATGAAGAAAAGTAACTACTGAGTTACCCTTGCTACAAACACAGGCAGAGCAAGTGTGTGACTGCTGAACTTCTTCCATCAAAAGCCAGGGCAGAGAGCAGAACTGCTCCTCCATAAATCCATCAGTGGGCATTCCCAAGCTCCTGGCTGGAAATTCCTCAGGTCCAGGCAGGAGAACACCCTTAGTTCACTCTCCTCCTGTGGCCTGCAAGCTCTGCTACCAAGCACCCAATGCAAACTTTTGTTCCCTCAAGGATGGTTCTGGTGGTTGCTACTCTTGCCCAAGACTGTGGGTTATTTCCACAAAATGGAATAACAAATCCTGTATTTTCACTATGGATTTCTGGATTTTTTCTGATCACAGATTGCTGCCCCCAGCAGTGCTGGTGCTGTTTATGGAGGGGTTTTTCAGGCAGTGCAAGTGCTCATGGCCATTCTGTCCTGTTCACTTCATCCCCCGAGACCTTCCAAGTTCCCAAGCCTCAGGTACCATTGGTGTGTTGTGCCCACCTTTGAAGTTGTGGATATTGCCACAGAATGACAGACTTTGTATTTATGCATTAAACACGTTCACTGAATTAGCAGATGAGCACAAAATTCATGCCAGAGGACACTCATGCTTTTTTAAAAACAGGTCACAAGTCTCTTCTCACTAAGAAACTGTTTCATATTAAAGACTTTCTTAGGGATGTGCTTTCCAGTGATCCAGAAAACATCCAGCCCTGGGAATCCCTGGGATCTGATGATGCCAAAGCACTGCAACAAAACACGTGTGGTAAAAGCATTGCTAAATCTGTGCCACCACCAGGAAAAAATATACACAAGGCAGCCACAAAGCAATGAAAATGAAAAAGAACAACTGTAAGTATTTCCAGTGCCAATTGAAAAATCCAGGGAAGGTCAATCGTGCATTATCCCACCTAAGTGGCAGTGGATACATTTGTCCTATAAACACTTTGTATTCTACAGCAATAAGTCTATTAAGAATATGATTTTCCTACAGTAAGAACAGCAAACTATAAAAGGAAAGCAAAAAATTTGCTTTTTTTATTTTTCTGAACAAAAAGGCCAAGACAGTAAGTGTGACTTCAGGAAGAGATAAAAAGGAAAAAACAGGGAAAAGCCCCGACCAAACTCTCAAAATGAAGTGTCTACTCAGAAGAATTCTATATGATTAAAAAGAAAGAGTGTGTAATCATTGATTGTTCCTGTCCTATGGGCATTGTAAAATTACATTCTTTGCTTTTCACAACATTAATAATACATTTATAAGAAACAACTGTTCCTTACAGTATGTTCTTGTGCTTTTCTAATACCAGACTTACACAAACATGAAGGGATGATAGGAAGGCACAAAAGCAGCTATTAAAATATCACAGAATATCCATTAGGTAGATAGAAGAGTAAGTTTGTAAGGGAGAGAATGGAAGAGAACATCTCCCATTTCAAAATCAGAGAGGTTTTCTTCAAGAACATCTGTGCTTGTCAGACAGCACTGAGGCTCAGAAAAAACACCTCCAGGCTGAGGAAAACACCATGAAACACTCATTTATAACCAAAGTTTAACTGAATGTGCTCATTATTTGCACATGGGTTGCTGGATATCATTGTTGAAGATTTTACGTTCAGACCAGACCATTAATCAAGTGTAATTAATGTGCCAGACTTTAGTTTGAAAACCTTGCACTGATAATACTAATTTCTCTGCTCCAAGTTGGATTATCCACGTGAAGTTTTTAGCAAAAGAGCTGTCAGTGATAGGACTAAAAATATGATGCCTTTGTTCTTTTCCCAGCTCAGTCTCCATATTTTACAGGTAGTACATGGCACAATAAAACAAAACAGTCCCAGTACCTTTTCACTTGATGTGAACCAAAAGAAGCTGCAGGATCAAGTAAAAATCTCACAGAGGTGGGATTTTAAAATGCAATTATCTCAGAGGATTGATGAAGCACTGCAGAAATCTGTATTTGCTCCAGTTTTCGTCCTTATTCCTTAAGACCCTGGTTCAGACAGATGTGGCACAGCTAAAATTTGGACAGAACCTTGAATGTTTTTACCATTATGACTCAATTCCCATATGGCATGAATTTGCCTTGAGGTTGGCACACCAAACCAGAGTTTTAAGTCTTTAAGCAGCGGAAAGCCACCTCATGTCATTGAAAGGTTCAGCATTCAAGCTGAGCTCAACAAAAGCTTGCAGACAAAAGTGTTCCTTCATAAATGTCAATTTGTAAAGAGAAGAAAAATCCCTCAAACTTCTTTTCCTTTCAGAAGCAGGGTTCCCTGTAGCACAACTCTGAAATGCCAGGAGTGAGAATTTTCCCTGGTGATCTGAGGAGAAGGTGATAATTTGGAGCTCTTTGTCACACTCCTCAGCAGCTGCAGCCCATTTTGCTCTGGAAGCAGCATGATCCATGAATGGAGCAGGGCTGCACCAGCAGGCCTCACACAGCAGAAATGATTTCTATTGTGCTTAGAAGGGCACCCTGGTGCAGAATGAGACTAAAAAAGCCAGCTCTGTGGTCAGCACCATGTTTTGAAGGGCAGAGGTTGGTGTCCCAAAGCTGTCAGCAAGCATTTCCCTGATAGGATGGCACAGATTCATTCTACAGCTCTTTGTAGCACCAGTGCTCACACTTGAATAAATCCTTTTTATGTTTAAACTCTCTCCTGCTTTGTTTGTGGACTCAGTATTTTTCTACCATAAGAAATAACAGGTTGGTCAGATAAAAGAAAAGTTCTGTGAAATGACTGAACAGTAATTTAAGGAAAATTATGGCAATACATTCTTTCCAACAATAGCTTGCAGTACTATATGAAGTGGCAATAAAAGACTAGGAGACTTGGCAAAAAACTTTTAGTTCATAATCTTAGCTCTGAAAACAGGCAAAATGTTAGCTCAAGGTCAGCTCCAGTAAACAGAAATCTCAGTTTTTACAAATGGAATTCACATTCAAAGCATGTAGATAAGGATAATATTTTATGGCATGTGAAGTGTCACACCACTACTTGTTTCAGTGACTAAAGGATTTTTACATTTATATAATAGGTATTGGGACATGTTCAGGAAATGTTTAAGGAGATTTTCACATAGTTATTATTATTTATCTAATTTTAAATCTCAATTGGTTCTTATCAAATCATATATCCTCTTTCATTTGCAAAATTAACTGTAGATTAAACATATCAGTCAGGGTTGTATTTCCTGAGTAACATTAACAAGACTTGTTCTCTATCCTGTGTTGGTGAAATCATCTCGTAATTGAGTTTCTTTGTAAAGTACAATAGCAGCAGAGTGTAGCCTAAAGAGTCTCACTTCCCATCACTCCCATCATTAAAAACCCCAGTTATTTATCCAGACCTTGAAAACAGGGCTCCTAAATGCCTGTGCTTGGCTGGTAATTGAGTCTCTCTCCCTGCACAGGTACGAGTTGAGGGAACTGCAGCAGTACAGAAATGCAACATTTATTCTTTCCAGCTCTTCAGCTATTTACAGTATCACACACCTAAAATGATCACAGATGCAAGCCTCTATTGTTGGGAAAGCTCAAAGGATAAGTTTTTATCCAAGAAACAGTTTCATGTAAAGAGACAAAGGTAACCTTACCTCTGAACAAAGGAAAATAGAGGGAGATGAGAAAAAAATGTGGTAGCTCCCAAGTCCCCATGAAACCCCAGCAATCCTCCCCAGCCTCCCTGCACTCTGTGCTTTATGCAAAACCTCTCTAAACTTTCCATTCCTAGTGCAGTCAGCTGGAGGGTTGCCATCCACCTTCGGAGGGGATGCTGTTCCAATCCCACCCTGTTTCTTCACCTCCTGTTAAAATTCACTCCAAACTCACAAGGATGGCACAGAATCAGGGAGGAGAGGGAGTCCTCTGAGTGTTCACAGCTGTCACAAAATGATAGCATGAAATGGAGCTTTGAAAGTTGTGTAACTTGAAGTAATTATTTTTTTAAATTTCCTTTCATAGATTTCTCAAAGGAAAATGTGAACATCTGGGATTTGACAGTACCAGTGTTTGCTGTACTCCTAAAACCCTCAATGCTATATGCCTAGCAGAGCCACTTTATTTTAAAGTGAAGAAAACTTGTAAAGGTTTTGATTTTTAAGACTGACAGAGATTGTAGCATTTCAGTGAATTCAGGTAAATACAGGAGCATAACAGCTGGAATTATTTCTTAGAGGTTAAGTCCCTCTTCATTCCTTATGGACAGGGAGAATATGGGTTTGAATGAACTAAAGCACTTTCTACTAAAGGGAGGAAAATTATATGGACTTAAAAATCTATAGCTCTTTGCTGAAAATGGACATCAGCAATTACTCCGTGTTTTAGTGTGTAAGTGAAGGCCATCAACACCAGCCACAATTTCCTCCCTTTAATTCCTTAACAGCCCAAATCACCTCAAGATTCATTTTTCTGAGTACATGTTATGGACAACTTCTGACTCATTGTTACTGTGCTGGCTTAGAATAAATCTTCTGGACTCACATCACAGGAGAAACCAATTTGTAATTAGTGCATAATTACTGGAGGAAGAAACACCTGCCTTTAAAAACACCTCTTAGCCTGGACACCTGGGAGCTTTTTCTAAGTAAAGAATCCTACAACATTCTTGTGTCCATGAGAAACCCCAGGCACAATTCTTTGAGATGTTTGCTTTAGGATTTCAAGATATCTTTTTTCCACCAAAAGTTTCACTGCAAACTACAGCAGCTATAATTTTTTCAAACCCGATTTTAAATGTATTCTACAAGCAAACTGAAGAGAAGTGTGAAATTATTTGTGTGACTTTTCCACTGTACACTTTTGCAAGCTGTTTCAGAAGATGAAAGCCTCAAATACCAGCAGTGAATTTTACATGACCTGCGGTGACAAAACTGTTCATTTAGAGATTGTGGATTGCAAATAAGAGAAGTATCTGCATAGACCAAGCTTTTCAAAAGATGGTAGAGACAGGGACAACTTTAAAGACATTAATTTTCGGGGAAATAAAACCTGCTCTGCAAATGTTGTTATTTCTTTGTAAAACAAGTCCCAGTAGCATGGCATAGGCTGCCAGTCACTGCCACATTTAAGAAAAAAACATCTCCATTTGCTTTCTGAGCCCCCAGCACATGAATTTCTTAATTTCTCTTTTCAGAAAGTCAAATGATAAAGAAGCCAAACAACTCTTCCAAGTCACACACTGAAGCAATGCCAGAGCTGAATATGAACCTGGCTGCTCATTAAGTGCTCATTACACCCAAGGCAGCCATACAGAATTTTCCTCAATACATTTTTTGATAAGGAATGATTTTTCCCATAGAAAAATCCATTTAAAATGCAAAATCAGTCTTGTGCAGAATCCTTCTACATTACCAAGGTGATGTAATTACAAGTAGGATTCAATTCACTCACAGGTTGAGCATTAATTGTAGTTTTGCTCTACTACAGTTTGGGAAAAAGAAAATCAAACTTCATTAGACTGAAAATGAGTATCAAGGGGAGTGATTGACACTCATTTGTTGCCTTTCCAAGTGCTTTTAAAGGAGAGTTGTTTGCCAAAACTTGAAGGTTTCTCTGTTTTCACATTTGGTGTACATAGTTTTGGACATTCCATATATTCTTTCTTTTAATGTTTCAAACCAGTTTTTGTTGAATGCAACTTTCTAAACATAACATGCACCCACTCCCCAGAATCTGCATGAAATTTGTCCATAAAATTGTTTCATGGGAATGTCAAACCGTGAATTTGCTTCATGCCTCTTTTCTTTTTTCTGAGCAAGCTGGGCTTCACTTTGGACAGCATCTCTGCTGTTGCAGATTTTCCATTAAGGTTGTTTGGTTGGTGAAGATTTCATAGACATAGTAATTTTTTTCTTTTTTTTTTAATGCACAAGGAAGTTGCAACTCTCCTTGCCTATTGTTTGGGTTCTACCAAGCTTGAGCTCCTTAAACTTCACACATCTTTACTTTACAATGTGGGAAGTCCCACGAAAATGCACAATCCCGACAATGAGATTTGGGTTTTCTTTATAATGAAATTAAGATTACAGAACCTTCACACAGACCTAAAATACAGACAATGTAGGGTGGCTACACAAATGCTTTCTATTTCTAGTTTTGGGTGTTTTAAAACTCTCACTTCTGTGTGGTAAAACAAAACAAAACAAAACAAAACAAAAGCAATCTACATTTTGAAAATTCAAAACCGGGGAAATATCAGTGCTTTGTTCTCTTGGTACTTTTGGGCACCTGAGGAGTCAGTTTAAGGCTATATACAGTAAACTGGTTTTTATTCATATATAATATGGAGCTGTAAAATAACCTCTGGATCTAACTGCATCTTAGCAGCAAATACATTTAGAGGAGGATGTGCTATGAGTAACAACAGCAAGATGGACTCAAGTCTACATCTCTCTTACTATTTCTATTATAATAGCTTTTGCTACAATGGAGAGCACTGAAGAAATTGTTTCTTTCTGGAAAGGAACAAAATTAGAGCTTCTCAGCTCATCTTGGCACTCAATGCAGGTACAGTGGCCTCAAACAGAAACAATTTCTTGTCATTAAGGTTGTCATTACAGCCTTGCTCTTACCATTCTGCTCAGCTGATGTGGGTTGCATTTTCTTTGTATTTATAAAAATCATCACAATGTCTTCATCCCTTCCTTTTAAACAGAAAAACCAAAACCCGCTTCTGTTTTGACTGGGACATTTGTTGCTCTATCCCACTCAAACACTGACTCCAAAACTGAAAAGGAACAAAGACCATTTTTAACAAAGTTGTGTGACAAGTTTCAGTGGAATTAAGAGCACTTATTCGAAACAAATTCAGAGTAAGCCAGGACCCTGAATGACCTCAGGTTTTCTTCACCTTTTTCTTAAGCCTCATGCTAAGGGTTAAAATTAAAATTCATGTTGATTAAACATCATATTTCATATCTACATATATGAGTCAGACTACCAATAGTAACTTTTTCAACAAGTAGACTCTTTTATTTCCTGGTAGATCTATCTAAATATGACTTTTCCTGTAAGAAAAAAAAGCAAATTATAAAGAAGACATCTTAACCTTTCAAAATATGTCTGTTGTTTCCATTCATTAAATTGCTGAAACTCCAGCTTTTATTTTTGTGTCCTTGAGTAGAATATATTTCCTCACTCTGAGAAATTATTATTATAAATATGGGTGTGAATATAATGAATTTGTAACAGAAACTCTACCTCTATGTTTCCCCCTTAGAAATCTATGGCTAAAGACAAAGGAGATCAAGAAATTAATCCTAAAAGAGCTGCTTTGCTAAGTTTATTTATGGAGTATGACTAGTTTCAGCCTTAGATGAATAAATTGAGGCTAGACAGGACCACAGTAGGGAGTTACTTCCCCCAAGAACCCAAAATTAAAGCATAGCAGGTCCCACCTGTGAGCAGCAGGGACTTGGATGGAATCTGTGCAAGGCTGAGGTCCACATCCAGTCAAAACCAAGCATCTGAGTAATGAGAGACTTCCCTCACATCTCGCGAGGCAAACTTTGTGCCCACATTTCCCTAGCTCAGTGTAACAAAAGCCTCCTGAATTATTGGAAACAGCTTCTCTCCAAAGGATTTCTGTCCTGCAGATCACAAGTGCTCGTCTTTCAACTCTAAAGCCAACTTTGCTGCCAGGCACAGCAGTTCTATAAAAACCCCTCACCCCTTGTGTAAAAGTTATGTAAAAGGGATATTGTGCTTTGCTTGGGCTCTGAGCAGGTAGAAACAACAGCATTTTCTGGTTGACAAACTGCCTGCAACTTGCACAAACTCCTGAGAACACCCAGCACTATCAGACTTCAGGAAGTGAAAAAAATTAATGGGCAAAGAGGGAGGACAGGTGGTGGACTGAACCCAGGCAGAGCCACAGAAACCTTCCAGTGCCTCACTGCTTTCCCTGTCCTTTGGTAAAAGGTTATTGACTGCTGTGCAGAAGCTCATGTAGATACTATTTACTCTGGAAAATAATTTCCACAGGAAAATTTCGACTAAAGTTGCAGAATTCTTTGTTTTCTCCCATCTGCAAATTTTGAAGAAGAGAGCACAAGGACCTCCCTCATGTCTGTACATTCATCTCTGTATACAAAAAAATTTCATCTGTTTATTTGCACAGAGCTGTCTATACTGAGCCCATTACTAGGATTTTAATTGTCTAAGTGTAATTACTTACACAAGAGTACTTGAGACCTTTTTCAGAGTTAGGTATCTGCTATGTGAACCAATTCCAATTCCTTCCTTCATTTTCCAACCAGTTATTGTCAGAACTACAGCAAAACATTCATGCTCTGTGCTAGAGCAATTCAGTTTGTTGTTCAGACTGTTTACTTTAATCTGAGTTTGATTTTAATCCAATTTTCCCTTCCTGAAGGAACATTAGAAGTACTAAATCTCAAAACTGGCCAAATTGAAACAGAATCAGTCTTTGAAAAAAATAGACATGAGCTTTCTGTCAGAATCATAGAATCATTTAGGTTGGAAAAGACTTTTAAGATCATCAAGTCCAACTCTTCTTCCATTACTGTCAAATCCACCACTAAATCATGTCCCTAAGCACAACACCTACTCATCCTTCAAATCCCTCCAGGGATGATGACTCAAACACTGCCCTGGTCAGCCTGTTCCATAGTTTAACAATCTCTTTGCTGAAGAAATTCTCCCTAATATTCAATCTAAACCTCTTCTGGTGCAACTCAAGGCTGTCTCCTCTCATCCTCTCCCTTGTTCTCTGGGAGCAGAGCCTGACCCCATCACAGCTGTCCCCTCCTGTCAGGGAGTTGTGCAGAGCCAGAAGGTCCCTCCTGAGCCTCCTTTTCTCCAGGCTGAGCCCCCACAGCTCCCTCAGCCCCTCCTGCTGCTCCAGCCCCTTGCCCAGCTCCGTTCCCTTCCCTGGACACGCTCCAGCCTCTCAGTGTTTTGTCCTGAGGTTCCCAGAACTGGACGCAGGACTAAAGGTGCCACACCAGTGTCCAGCACAGGGGGACAGTCCCTGCCCTGGTCCTGCTGTCCCCAGCCCCCCCAGGGCCTTTCCCAGCTTTCCAGCCCCTCTGCCCCAGCCTGGAGCTGCAGGGGCTTGGGGTGACCCAAGGGCAGCACCCAGGACCTGGCCTTGCTGACCCTGTGACCACTGGCCTGGGCCCATGGATCCAGCCTGTCCAGATCCCTTCCTGCCCTCCAGCAGAGCCACACTCTCACACAATGTGGTGTCATCTGCTGCCAGCACAAATGCTCAGCCTTGTTGAGCCTCCTCTCAGTGCAAGTGGATGCCATCTGGCCTGTGCTTGTGGCACCTGCAGCCACTGCCACTGTGTGCACATCAGGGAACAACCCAGCAGAATTCCTGTGAGATAATTACATCTGACAGACAGCAGTGACAGGCACTGCTTTACCAGTCTATTTTCTGATGCCTCTCTTTGCCTGAGCGTTGATACAATGGAACAGAAATTGTCACAAATGGAGTAAACCTCAGTGGAAACAGAAATTGCATAGAACACTGCTGCTAAGACCATGCTACTCTGATGATTTACATATAGCTCTCGTTTTCTTCATGCAGCACCCAGAAATCCAAGTGGGGCAGAATTCCACCTTTGTGCTTCATTGATGAAGGATATCAAAGTAAATATCTCAGTAAATATGGAAGTGTTAATCTAAACAGTCTCAACAGGCTGAGCACTCACCAGCTCCTGTCACCAAAATCGTTATGCAGCAAATAACCAGAGCATGAAAGTGTTAACAGGGAGCTGAAATAGCACAAACCTGTTCCTGGGAACTGTAATTAGTACACTGCTACTAATACACACACTGGGGTGGCATGAAAAGCAAACAAGGGGCAGACTCCTCTATCTGGTGCCCTTTCCAAAAAAATTCCTGCAATGCCATCTAACAGTTTACAGCAAGGGTTGCACTCTTCTGCCAGCAAACTTTGGTTTTGCCAGTGGAACAGATTGCAATTGACAGGTGAGAAAAGCGATGCTTGTAATCATTACACATCTGAATAATTCAATTTTCTACTGATTCTTAATTTAGTACTTGAATGGTTACCAGGCCAACACAGCACCTGCTAATTAGATACCTGAAATCCCCTCTATGGCAGTGAAGCAAGTCTTGGCCTTTGGGCTTGCAAAGGCAGCTGGCACCGAGGCACCAAGTGAGTCAGAACAATGTCAAAGTGACATCTGCTTCTGTAATGACCCAACCTGCCATTATCTACTGTCCATCCTCCAGGCAGTTCCCACTTTAGGTGTCTGTGGTGACAGCTTTTCCTTGGGGATTCTGTTTTTAAAAACAGTTGCCAATCCAAACTGGAATCAAGATGTATGGAAACCCTGGGGTTTGTTTGTTATTTGGCTTAAAATCTGATGCAAACATAAAAACTGGACAATCTCTTCGTAGGAGCTTACACACCACGGTGGCTTCTCTTGGTTCTTCAACAGATCCTGTATTTTGGAAGATCTGGTGGTTTGGTAGGGTCGGGTGAGTTCTAAAGGCTCATGTGCAAAATAAATAAAATCAGCCTGGCTTTTATAAAGTAATTCACCTGTAAAAACCATGGAGATGTAAAGCATTCCTCTTTGGTTCCCCTTTGACTTTTGGTTTTTCTGCTCTCTTACACATGTGGTAAAGCAGACACTGGTGTGTTTAGGGTGAAGCCTGATAAATATTTACAGGGTTGGTGAATAGCTTATTCCTCTGAATGCTCATCAACTGAATCTTCATCAAATTTGTGTTCAGGGTTGGCTGGGACTCCAGTGCATTACAGGGGAAACATATCAGAATACTGAGAAGCCCTTTAACAGCTTAGTCATGTCCTCTTAATGTGAAATCACAACTCCATCCAAGCTGAGTGTCCTCCTAACAAAAAAACAAAAAAACAAAAAAACAAAAAAACAAAAAAACAAAAAAACAAAAAAACAAAAAAACAAAAAAACAAAAAAACAAAAAAACAAAAAAACAAAAAAACAAAAAAACAAAAAAACAAAAAAACAAAAAAAAAACCACAAACAAACAAAAAAAACCCCAAAACAGGCACAAAAGGGGCACTGACTTCCACTCAGTCACTTCTACATTTGTGCTGTCTCAGAGTGCATTGCTTAGCAATTATTCAGGGGTGATAACACTATTCCAAAAAGGTTACATATCCCTTTTTTGTCCTTTGCATTAATTTCTTAAAAAGGTTATTTCAAATCAGAAAGGCTTCCATCATTGCATTTTATTATATTGCAGTACTTGCCTGGTGAGGAGAATAAAAAGGGGTTTAGAATAAAAAAAAATAATATTACTTAAAAAATAAACATTACAAATAAAAGTACTGGCAGAAAGAAATAACTCCATATAACTGACATGATTGCCATTACTGCTCACCTAAAGAAAAAAAAAATCTAAGTTTTCTTTTAGAAGCGGCAGGCATGTCAAGAGTGATATATCTGAAAGCAAGCTCTGTGTTTATGGCCAATATGAGAAACATGAGGTGCAATGCAACCTTGTTACCTACATGCATTTTCCAATTATTCCTGAAGCAGATTTACATTGCTATTTAATCATGGGTGACAGGCTTCCCATGATTTTAAGCTTCAGGCACTTTTTATGAAAGAAACTCAGCCTTTCTACTTTACCATGTACTGCAGATTAGGAGGAGGAGCTCAGAGTGTTTCCCTCAGTGGGGTTATATTGCTGCAGATCATTAAACCTGGCAGATTTCTTTGCCTTTACTCACTGACATTAAGGTTTACACCCAAACTTTCAAGGCAAGGATGCTCAGCACAAGGCTGGAATTCAAATAAAAGTGCCCTGGCTCTCCAAGCCTTTGAGCATTTGTGACTTTGAAGGGTTTCCTGCCTCAAAAAAGTACAACTGAGAGTTTTAAGGTTCAAGAAAGATTTTCCAGGAGAAGGCTCTCTACAGCACCTACCAAGAAAGGACAGAGTTGCAGATGTGGTGAGGCTTTAAGTCAGCAACAATTAAACAGAAAAGAAAGCACCTCTGGAAGCCCCTGAGATGCTGACTGTTGGAAGAGCAAAGAGCAAAACACTTCGTGGTCCTACTTTGGATGTGGTGATCAACAAGATTTATTTTTGACTCTAATGATTGCTGAGTCATGACATTTAAGGTTCCTTAACTGCTGTGGCTTTTCAACAAAATTATCCTCTCCTACATGGTTTTTTAGGCAGCTGCCTTGTTAGATTTAAAACTTGCCTGCAATGCCCATGAGGCTGCTGCCTGAGAAGATTACTGGGTAGAGTTTACCCACCTTATTTTCACTGGTACAATTATTTTACTGAATTTTTTACATTTGGACTTAGACAGTTAGAGCCTTTGTTTGGTCTAATGTTGTGAGTAATTCACACCCTTAAGGTTTGACTGCCTGCTCACAGCCAGCACAGGAATTAGCATGCACATTACTGAGATGCTTTTTTGCAAGGTGTAATAACAGCCACTTTTAAAGTGCTTTTTTAATACAGTGTGTAAAGTGTTTCAGAAATACTAATATACTACAGTCAAAACCTTCAAACTGAGGACAGGCAAAAAAAAAGTTGGTTCTCTGAGGAAAAAACAAAACCATATGAAAAAAAAGTATCTAATTAGGTGCAGAAATATGAAGGGCACCATTTTCTGGAAAACATCATTAAAAAGACACAACAGTCCTTCTGGTCATATTTAGTGAACAATTCTTCAGAATGCCCTCTGTGGCTCTTGTCAGTACTCATGTGAAAAACAAAGTCATGAGCTTCACCTGACACCCAGAAGAGCTAGAGAAGCAGCAGAACTTGTGGTGAAAGTACTCAATGCCTGCAGCAAGAAAGCTTGAGTGATAGCACAGAAAACTGGTGAGTAAATATCATATGTTTGATGTCTGCTAGCACAGAAGCAGCTGAGCTGATTTTAAACCTTGGGCCAAGCAGAGTGGGCAACAAATTTCCGTGCCTGTGAACCTACTCTTGGATTGTCTGTCACTTCCTACCCATGAGTCTGCTGCTGTTCCTGCCTTGATCCTGTTTAAGGTCCTTCACTGGAGCAGTTTTCTACTGCCACTATCCTCTCCCAGAAAACAGGAATAAATATATTAGACAAAAAGGCCCCATCTGCCAACAAAGATCCCAGGAAAACACACTGATAAATAATTTCCTCCTTCCAAAATTAGCTAAGTAGTTAAATGTTGCTTTTATCCTGGAAGAAGAGTTCCCTGAGCTCAATACAGAGACTGGCACCTCTCTTGGCTGCCCTTTGAGACATTCCTGCCTGAGTTCCCTGATAACTCTGAGCCTTGTGCCCAGGAGATCCAGGAGTTCTCTAGGCAGAACCCAGGTCA
>VWYP01017267.1:0-16919 GCA_013400435.1 Pycnonotus jocosus
CTTTTCCAGGATAGGGTGAAACAAGGTTTGTTTATTTTTGCAGACAGCACAATTCAAGTTCAAATCTGGGCATTGCTCAGCAGATTCTGGTGGGAGGAAGGTACCATGGATGCTTTGAGCACGCTGGGATGACTGAGAGGAAGCTCTGGTGGCTGTCCAGTGTTTTGTTGATGCTGGGAGTCATGCTGCCCCTCTCAGCTGAAATTTTGAGTGCAGTAATAGATGAGCAGGTTGTGATGAAGGGCAGAATGACAGAAGGAATCAAGGCAGGTATGGCCCACATTAAAAGAAAGATCTTAGAGATGATTTGCAAAATTTAAGATAGATAAACCCCCCCAAAGGAGCATCTGTGGAAGGCAGCAAAATCTCTCACACCATGCTGCTGTGCCCAGAAAGGAGGAGCAAGATGCACTGAGAGATACTGAGAGTTTTTAAAAACTAGAGTTATTCATTGGTCCTGTAACTCTGGAAAGGTTTCTTGCATCTCTGATAAGCCCTCTTAGAATGACAGTATGTACACAAGTCATGGCTTGGTGTGTGCAAAGCTTTACTTCATATGGCTCTGGATCCTGCTTTGATGCGGGTTTTAATTAGCACCATAAATGTAAGATACATGACTCTTCATCATCAAAAAGAAGAAAATCAAAAAAGAGCTCTGGATTTTGAAAGAAGGACCCAGAGGGCAGCTCTTCTGGGCTAGCAACCATACAGGGGGAAGAAAATACAACAGGTAATATCAGGGGTGTGTATATCAGTGAGAGAAGGATTGTATGTGTGCCCTTCTATTAACAAATCCACCGAATGAACCTGTCGAAGAAGCTGGGCTGGGAGAGGCTGTCATAGTCCTTCTCCCGGAAGATGGCTGCCCGGTCCCCCAGGCCAAGCTTCATCAGGACATCCATGTCCACGTCGCTCCCCAGAGCCACCACCGTGGGCATGACATCTTGCTTCTTCATGGAGTTGATGGCCTCCTCCAGGTTCTTGCTTCCCGTGATGCCGTCAGTGATGAAGACAAAGGAGAGCTCAGCATTGCGCCGGGCCAGTCGCTGCCCGTTGCCTGGGCTGAGCACGATGTTGTTGATGGCGTGGATGATGGCCGACCCGATGTTGGAGGACGAGTCCAGGTACTTGATCTGCGCCAGGGCGTCAGAGATCTCGGTGAGGTTGTGGGTCAGTGGGAAGACCACGTTCTGGTCCCGCTCGCTGCCGTACTGCAGCAGCGCGATCCGGGCGTTCATGTTGTCGCTGTTGCTCCGGGCCAGTGTCAGCTGCCGGGCCACGTCCTCCACGAAGTGGTGGGCGCTCTGGAAGTTCTGCTCCCCAATCCTTTCTGAGCCGTCCAGCAAGAAGACGATGTCAACGGGGCGCTGGGTACACTGGGCTACGGCGAGCTCTGCAGGGGGAAGAAGAAGACAGGAACTGGGAGGATGAGAAGACTATGGGATATTTTAGGTTGGAGTTGCCTCTGTGCATCCTTGTCCGAAGAAGAACCAGCCCAACCCTGCTGCCAAAGCCTGTCTTTACAGCTCAAAATGTAGGAGCTTTGCTTTTGATGCCCTCAGCTACTGGGCATTTAATGAATGTTAATTCTGGGACTGATGGCAGGCCCTCATGAAACTAGACAGGTCTGTGCATTTCAGTCCCAGAAATACATCTGCTGCCCTACATCAATTTCCAGCTCTTCTTTGTGAGAGGAATATCCAGAGATTAATGGCAAGCAGCACCTGCAAACCTCTCTGTTACTTTGGGAGAGTGGTTTACTGTCAGAGTTACTCTTATCATAAAATCCTAGGATCAGAGAATCTCAGAACAGTTTGGATTGGAGGGAACACTCATCTCATTCCAACCCCCTGCCATGGACAGGGACACCTTCCACTAGACAAGGTTGCTCCAAGCCCAATCCAACTATACAGAATATATGAATATAGGCAGTAAATAAACTCAGGAAAAACCAAAAAGGAGAAGAAAGTAGCTATCTTTGGAGTCAGCTGATAGTCATGGACCATTATTTCCTCCCTTTTCTGTAGTTATGTGCATTGCATTCAGTGTTCCCCCTGAGCTGGCAGCAGGGAGATGCCCATAGCACTCTCAAGCAGTTGTATCGCTCTGAGACTGATTCTCAAAAGGGTGAAGTCCCAAAGATGCTGCCATGCTGTGTTGCATGACTGGCAAGGAATAGGAGCTTCTGGAGCAGCCCCACCTTGAGCATCCATTTCTGGCAACAGGGGATAACTTTGGGGGTAGGAGCGTAACGTTAGATTGAATTTCCACACTATGAGCGAATCCAGCCTGACAAAGGGCTTCCCTAGTGGTGAACAGTGTTATGCCTGGGCTCAGCACAGAACCAGGGAATCACAGATTCTGTATGGTTAGAAAAGCCCTCCGAGATCCTCAAGTCTAACCATTAACTCAGCATTATTTTGTTAACCTCTAAACCATATCCCTAAGCACCACACTTTCATGGATGATGACTCCAGTGTTTCCCTGGGTAGCCTGTTTCAGTGCCTCACTGCCCATTCAGTGAAGAAATTTCCCCTAATACCCAATCTAAATCTCCTCTGGTGCAACCTGAGGCCATTTCCTTTTGTCCTCTCCCTTGTTACCTCCCTTCTTTTAAAGCAATAAAGGCACATACTCACCTCTGCCCAATCTTCCATGAGAGAAATATTGTGTAAAGGCATGTTGATGCTGCAGTTCCTGGTATGCAGGCACTGCTGCCACAAGGATACCTTCCCTTGGCAGTGCCTGCACTCCTGGTCCTCACCTGCTCTGAGCAGCCGTGGAGGGGGAAAGGCAGGAAGGAATCCCCCTTGCAAACACACAGCACAACACACCTACAGGAGAGTCTGTGAAAGCAGCTGGGAGCAGGGGCTGCACATTGTGTTGGGGCAGTGTTAGCAGCCTCTCCCAAGGCCTGCCCACGTGTTTTTTGAGATGACAAGCAAGGCTGAAGAGCTCCTGCCTAAGCAAAGGGCAGCATCACTCCATGGAGCTTCAGTGAGAGCACAGTGTACATCTGACACGAGCATTCCCCAGAGCCACGTTCCACTTGCTGCTCAGCCCTCACAGCTGGAGAGGGCTGCCTTCCAGATGTTTGATAAGGTGTCTTTACATGTGAGTTATCCCAAGGGAATGTGAGGCAGCAAAGCCTCGGGTTAGTCCTGGTCAGTGTCAGGCTCTGGTTGCAGCTTGTTCCCATTTCTGAGAGACTGAGGACCCAAGCTGCCTTTCCTGCGGCGAGATTCTCATCCTAACTGCGAGAGACAGTCTCAAAGGCACCACCATGAATTAGGCCAACTAAAATCTTCCTGCCATGCTTTTTAACTGCAGCATTGGTCCTCATACAGATCATAAATGCCTGTAGCTCACAGCTGAGGATGTCTAACAAAGGCAGCACAAATAAGCAGAAATATAATTGATTTTTCTGCCATTAGTGTGTACAGAGCAGCCCCACCCATTCACAACACCTTCCTGCTTCTTCTAAAACCGGAGGAACATGTATTTCCTCTATTCTTTTGCAGTGTTGACAGTGGAAATGAAACTGACCTCCCAGACCTTTCTGGGGTTTCCCCCTTTCCCAGCCCCTCCTGTGTTTTTGGAAAGGTGTGGACCATCCTTATCTATCCTTCCTTTGCCCAAGAGCTTCACTGAAGGAACTGCTACAGTGATGAAATCCATCTGGTTTTATCAGAGGGATTAGCTAGGATTATGCTAAAAACCACTCCTTTACCCATTTGCCTCTAAGAAGGACAAGCACGGCACTCCTCATGCAAAGAGCAATTTTCTCCCTCTCCCCACCTCTAAAGAGCTGAAGGTTTTTGAGAGGTAAAAACTTTGTTTCCAATGTTTTGCTAGGAATAAATGGCTACTGTGTGATGAAATTAAATAAAATCAACATCCCCTTTGCTGAAATCTTCCCCAATTCTCTCTTTGTTCAGCAAAATGTCCCAACCCTGAGACCTTTTCAAATCAGTGGGGTTTGGGAGCTTTTCCTCTGGCATCATGGCTGGAGCAGCTTAATTACTCTGAGTTCAGTCCTGCATCCCAGCAGGCTAAGTCACACTAATTTGGGGTAAAAAATCAAAACAGAATAGGGAGTTTGGCTTTGCACAGACTATCTGGAATATGTGAATTATGACCAGAGTCAGGCACAGGCTGATCTTTTCGCTTTCACCTAAAACACAGTGCACATCCTGGAAAGCCCTCAGAACTCTTTTCCCTCTATTCTACACTGATAGCAGCAGAGTTCTCCGAGCAACTTGTCCCTGGGAGGAGAAAGTGTTGAAACCCCTTGGGGGAACACTGCGATAAGTTCAAAGGGGGCAATTCCCATGGCTGAGCTTGGCAACTGGCTTCACTTTTTACAGCTGGAAATATTACAGCCACATTCTTGCAGAAGGCACACCTCCCTTCTGCCCATTAAATATGACATTTGCTCAGTATACTTTATTGCAATAATACCATGTCAGTCAGAGTAAGCATTTCTACTCCTGTGTCTGCACATGAAACCCCACTACCTCTAAACAGAGCTTGAAAGCGTTAAACTGAAGGTGAGAATGGCACTCACCTGCCTGGCTTTGTGCAACCAGGGGCAGCTGGGCAGATGGAGATACCAGGCCTCATCTAAACACACATACCTGCAGGGCAGGTGGTGGCTCTGTGGTCTCTGAGCCAAAGCAGCGCTGGATGGGGATTGAGTAGGCTCTACTACATGAAGCTTGCTTTCAAACAACTCACATCAGTCAAGGAGATTTGCTCTGGACCGCCTGGCCCTACATGATAGAATATCTGCCTTTTGTATATGGACAGGTACATGTTGTGGATTATGACAGAGGAAGCACAAATGTACAAGCAGAGAAAAAGGGCAGGGGAGCCCACACAGCTTCTGAGGGACATACTGCCCAGGTGTCAGCGCTTCCAATGGAAAGGGAGGGTTGCTTGCTCTCCCATCCTGCTTGCTCCTTCCCTCCACACTCCCAGCTGCCCATGAGGGGTTCCACAGAGACACTGTGGTGTGCAGGGATGCACTTTGCTCAGTCAGCCTAGCAGGACTTTGGGAGAGCCTGTGGTAACTGAGAGAGAGGATGCAGAAGATGCTTTGGAGGGGGTCAGCGAGGACATATCCTGGAAGGCGTGGGGAAAATGCATCATTAGGCTCTTGGCAAGAAAGCAGCAGGCAGAGCAAGAGCATCCCTTGGCATTGCTGGGGAAAGCCACCATGCTGGCTATGCTGGCCATGCTGGTGGGGACTGCTCCTTGTGTCCTGTCCCCAGCTGAATGCAACCAAGCCATTCCACTGCCTCTGTCTCTCCTGAACTAAAAGCATCTCCCCCTGTGCTGTCCCCTCTGCCACACAGGAGCAATGAGTTCCGCCTCCACTCAGCCTCTGCCTGCACGTGACCCCCCAAGGGAGGTCTCAGCACAGCCCTAGCACGGTCTCTGGGTCCCCCACAATCTCACTGTGCACCATTTTGAAGGTGTCAATGAACAAGTCCATCCACTCTTGCCGCTCATTTCCAGTGGCAAACTTGGCTTTTTCGGCGGTAAAGGCCAAAGTGGCCACCAGCTGGGTGTACGCGCTGGGGTCCCGGGATTCCCGTGTGGAGTTTAGGAACTGGGCGATCGAGTGTATGGTGCTGGGGAAATCTATGTTGACTCCCTCTTCCATGGGGCGGAAAATTACTGGGTTTACGCTCCCAGGGTTCCTGTCATCTGCAAGTGAGCGTCAAAAGAATATTTTCAGGGCTTGCTAGCAGTGGCTGCATCTCTGAAAGCTACCTGGCTTTCCTACCTGCACTGCACCAGAGAAGAACAGAGCTAATGAGGACAGAGAAGCAAAGACCAAAGCCAGATTTTAAATCTTTCTGCCATTTGTGTCTGAGGAACCGTGAGATTTGCCCTGAAATCTTTCACACATCAACTGAGTGACTCCAGAAAATTACACAGAACCTGAACTCCTCAGTTCCTACTGATCTGGCACAGGCAGGATGGAGAAGGAGCAGTGTTCAGGAAAAAGGCCACTTCCTTCTGCAGGTGGGATTCACCCATCATGTAGCTTAGGACTGTGCAATGTGCAAACTGCACACATGATGCTGTAAGGCAGAAAGACATCTAAGGGACTGCATAATGTGACCTCCTTGCCTGGCACTCAGCCTCAGAGCAGTGACTCCAGTCAAAGCCATGTGATGTCTGGGCTTGTCAGGACCCTGAGAGCCTCCGTCTGCACCTGGCTGTGCTGAATTTAACTTTGAATAAAACCACAAAGCTCAAAGCAAATCCTTTTGCATCGGTTAGCAAGAGCCTGTCAGGATGCCATGCCATTTCTACGAAGCAAGTGGTTAGTTCAGATTTGCTCAGCATTCAGCCCTCCAGCATCCTGTTAGCAGTAGTAACTGATGAGAGACAAGGGGCTGTGCTGAAAATGGGAAAATCTCAGGTAAAGCTCTGAGGCAGCATGGGGGGAAGACAGGCTCTATGTGGTACCTGTCCCTGCCTGTGCTCTGCTGGCAATAACCAGGCTGAAGCTGAGGCAGTTGATTTGCCCCTCCAAGTGCCAGAACCACCACACTGAGCCACGGGACCAAGAACAGGGCTGTTTTAGCTGCCTCCCTGACCTGTCTGTCTGGTCAGTCCACGACACACACATGCATTGCAAGTGCACTGCCTCACTCACATTTCCTCCACAGGGCACCATCACCACCCAGAGGAACTGCACGGGAATTTGCACCAGCTCATGGGATGTTCTGTGAGAACCAGAGAAGCCCCAGGCTCTGTCATGTGCCTTATGTTCCATTCCATCCCATCCCATCTAACATGTTCCCTTGCCACTAGGGAAGTGTGACCACTGCAAATCCTTCTGAACTATGACAGCAGCGCAACACCAGTGTGGTGAGTGGGAGACTCCTGAACCTATTACTTAAAATTTCATCTACCGGACCTAGAACAACTTTTGCCCATGCTGAAAGGGCACTTTGACAGGAGGCCAACCTTACCCAGCCACATCACTCTACCTCCCAAGTTCTCTGGGGTGCAAGTCTTGCCTCCATTTAGCCTGGTTTGCACATGGCATGGGATTCACCAAAGAGGGAACCCCCTCAGATGCCTCCTCAACTCATTCCTGTTCTGGTTCCCAGGGCTACCAGGCACCAGTGAACTGTTCTCACCTTGCATCAGGAACAGGAACACCTCACTGCACTACAAGGAAAGAACCGACAACTTTGTCCTTCTTTGGAGGGCTTTGATGGCCCAAGCCCAGGGGAAATGAGTGTGCCACTGCTTGTGTTCCTTGGAAATGGGAAGGCTGCAAAGAGCAAAACCTCAGGAAGACACCTTAGCAATCACCAGTCTGGCCTGAGGATGTCACCTCCTTGTGCACAGATTTGCAGGTAAAGCTCCTCATAGGACAAGGCAGAGGAGCTCAGCATCTTGGTTGGACACTGTGTCCCCAGCATGGCCTGGTGCAAATACTCAAAATATCAACAAGAAATTTTAGACGGGAATAATTACGGATTTTATCCAAATTTCTGTGCATCCTGGGACCAGTCTTCCTTTCCTTTGCATGGAAAGAAAGAGACTTATTTAAAAATTAAATTTTATGTTCTGTATAAGGCTCAGTTGAAGCCGGGGACTGCCACAAAAACATTCACGGCGAGAAAAGAGAGAGAAATTGCAGAATAGGCAAAACTGTGGTCCTCTATAAACTTTGTGTGCAAAGTGGGCCTCTATAACTTTGTGTCTGTTTAAATACTATAGATGCACAAAGTGTATCTATTGTATTTAAATAGACACAGGGACTCAGGCAGGCAGGATCTCTATGAATTTGGGACACACAACTGCCCCTTAACAAGCAAAATGTGAGCCAGTAAAGCTACCTTCTGCACACAGAGCACCAGAGGATCCTTACAGCCTTTTTCTTTAATACAACACCCTGAGTTAATTGTTAATTACATAAAGCCAGCATTAGAGAAGCCAAAGCTTTGGGTCCACTACATTGCCATTTTCCAGCTGATCCCTGGTATCTGCCCTGCCCATCACTTCCAAGGAGCATCCTGCTACAAAGTGCACATCTGCCCATTGACAAGCAAAATGTGAGCCAGTAAAGCTACCTTCTGCACACAGAGCACCAGAGGATCCTTACAGCCTTTTCCTTTAATACAACACCCTGAGTTAATTGTTAATTACATAAAGCCAGCATTAGAGAAGCCAAAGCTTTGGGTCCACTACATTGCCATTTTCCAGCTGATCCCTGGTATCTGCCCTGCCCATCACTTCCAAGGAGCATCCTGCTACAAAGGTCGTGTAGGGTGTTTAGCAAAGGGATTTTGACTTGAGTTTGGAGGTCAAAATCTGGTGGCTCCCAAGAATTTGCATGGGGAGAAATATCAGGGATGAGGCATGCTGGTGCACTCCCACAGTGCACTCGTACCTACCTGTGCAGAGAACACAGAGAGACAGGAAAAGAGCAGGAGATGAAACCCTGGAGCCTCTCCTTGTGTAAAGCAACACTATTTCCCAAATTCCTGCCTTCCAAAGGGATTGAACAGGGTTGCACCCCCCTCTCCTACTTCTGAGCCTCGTGCAGTCTCCCCCCAGAGTCTCTGCAGATGGCATGAAGCTACTTGTAATGTTTACCTGTCTGACAGGGCAGCTCGGGGCAGACAACCTGTGGATCTAGAAGGAAAAGAAACAAGGAAAACTCAGCCATGTGTTGCCATCCCCCTTCACAGCTTGCACAGTCAGAGTGACAGGACAAGATCTCTTACAGGGAGCACCAAAGGACTGCTCCAAAAGGTTGGTCCTTTTGTATCTGAGGAAGGACTCTTAGTTCAGGGCTAAGGTCAGACCCCCCCCATGGATGACCCAGCTGCTGGCCAAGCTGCTGGGACACATCTCTGCCCCCTACCCCAAACCCTGGGGCTCAAAACTTCATCTCCACGCAAGGACAGGGACAGACCTGGGCAGAGCACATCCTCCATCTTGTCAATGAACTCCTCTGCCACCAGATCTGAGAAGAGCCTCATCTTCTGGACTCGCTGGGGTTCATTGCAGGCGATGGAGACCAGGGTCTCGCTCTGCTCTGGCTGGTCAAACATGTCTCCTATGCCGATGGTGTTGACCACCACATCTCTGCCACAAAGAGCCCCGAGGTTCTTGTCGTCATCCCGGGGGTCATAGCGCCCGTCTGTGATCACCACAGCGAACACTTGGGCTTTCTCTCTCCTGCTTTCCTTGATGAGCTTGTTGTAGGCAAACTGGAGGGCAGATGGTGTCCAGGTGCCTCCAGCGATCCACTCCAGGCGCTTCACTGCTTCTTTGAAGCTTGACAGGGAATCGATGCGCTCATCATCAAGCTTGATGGCTTCAAAAGTCCCCTCGTGACTGTACTGCACCACCCCAACACGGGCACCTGCCAAGGAAGTGTCACATTACTTAGCTTTGCATCCTCGGGGAAAAGCGGAGAGAGTCAAAGAGCTGCCCAATTGGTCTGAAAAGCCATGGAAAATAACCATTGAGGTTGAAAGGATCCAAGACTCTTTTCTTTTCCCCATGACCCACTGTGTCCCCACAGAGTCCAGACCTGTCTTTGACTTGGGGTCCTTGGCAATAGAGCCCAGCCTGCTGACCACGTTGACGACAAAATTCTTCTCCAAGGTGAAGTTGGTGTAGCCGATACTCTCAGAGCTGTCTATGACAAACATGATATCCAGGGCACCGCAGCGCTTCTCACAGTCTGGGGAGAGGGGCAGGGAAAACACAGGGGTCAGTGATGCTGGGAACCTTCTGGTGACCCCCAGTCCCAATCCCTCAAGTGGTTGTTCCCCTTCCCTGGGGAGAGGTTACGTTAGCTCACCACAGCACCCGCACGTCTCTCGCACGTAGGTCATCACATCACAGTCCTGCCAAGAAAGGGGTCCAGGGTCAATGCTTCCCTCCAAGGCAAAAGCTTCCCTTTCCCTTCCCACCCAGCCAGCCCTCTCCCCTCTTTCCCTGGCTCCTGTGGGACACCACAGGCCACCTCTGCAGCCAGCAGCAGGACCTGATGTCCTGTTTCGCTCTTGGGCTGTGCACGGAAAAGCCATGATTGCCCCAAGAGGAAGAGCAGCAGGGTTACTTACAGTCAGACCGGGGTCTCCTGGTGGGCCAGGGGTCCCCTGTAAGAAGAGCACAGGGATTTCAGGCACAGTTTTCCCAAGAGTTCTTTTTCTGGGAACTAGATGTCAGAGCCATCAAAAATGTAGCTTTTTGCAGAAGGGGAAGGGGAAGGCCCATTGTGGGCCAGTGGACACATCTGGCAGCTGTGTCCCCTCCAACAGCATCTGCTCAGACACAGTGCCATGGGACTGTACCTCAGGGCCTGCTTCACCAGGTGGACCACGCTGTCCAGGCTCTCCTCCTGGGCCAGGATCACCCTGGGGAAGAAGCAAAGAAGGGTCAGGTATTTCCTGGGCATTGTTGGTAATGCAGCCCCTCCGTGTTCAGGGACCCTCCTGACCCCCTGGTCAACCCCAGCCCCACTAAGCACAGTCACCAGCCTAACACAGCTGAGCTTGGGGACAGCACACAAGGCAGGGGTTGGGAGTGGGACACTGACCCTGGGGCAGTACAGGGAATCTGCTTACCGGCTCCCCCTTCTCTCCTTTGGTCCCTGGTACTCCTTTTGGTCCAAGCTCACCTCGGCCTCCCTGCTCAATGGAAGGAGAAACAGATCTGGCATGGAGCACATCTGGATGTGCTCAGGCAGAGGCTCTGCTGCATCACAAACATATGCCTGGCTGGCCTGGGAGAGCATCCTCTAAACCAGCAGCTCAGAGCACAGCAAACAATGTTTATACAGGAGTTACCCCTGCCACAAAAAAAAAAAAAAAGGTCTGCAACACATTTTTCATATGATTTCAAAAGGAGATGGGCTTAGGAGATATAACCAGGCTCCAGCAGACATCGAGGGCAGCTGCTGGCAGGCCTGGCTTCTCAGCCATTAACCCTGAGGGCTGGGAGGCAACTCTTTGGCACTACAGTCTGTACAAAAATACAGAGACAAGTACACTCACCTTGGGTCCTGGCTGCCCCTTCTCACCCTTGTCACCCTGCAAAAGGAGACAAGGAGGGAGAGGTTAGCAGCTGTCCAGGACTGGCCCCACACCATGTACCCATACACCCAAAGATTGCAGTGAGGGGCAAGCTGAAGAGCAGCTGGAGCTTCAGGCTGATGCTTGAGGGGCCATCACCATGACTGGAGCTGGGGTCCCCAGTACCTGATGGAATGTGGCCAGGTTCAGTCCTGGTGTTCAAGCCCCTTTCTCCTTCACAGACTCCACAAATCTGTGACCCTGAGCATTTTTCTTCCTCTTTCCCTCTTTTCTCAGTCTGCTCAGATCCAACTGCAACATCCACTCAAACAGATTTCCTCACGTGTTGGATGAGGAATACCTACCTGAGGTCCTCTGGGTCCAGGGTAGCTAAAGCCAGGCCTGCCTCTGTCACCCTTTGGTAGAAAAAAAAAGACCCGTGAGATACAAAACCTGGCCCTTCTGACCTGGTCCTGTCTGTGCCAGTTACAGTCATTTTGCATCTTCTCTGGGAGTGAGACCCCAGCAGGAGTCAAGGCTTCTGCAGCTGGCCCTGAAGCACTGGGAACAGCTTTGCAGAGCAAGGATTTTCAGGGTCTTGGGGATGTCACACGCCAGGGATGCCCCTGAGTTTGCTCAGGGTGAGGAGTGTAATCAGAGCTGCCTTGGCCAGAGCAAGACCTACATCTCTGCCCCATAGGCAGGCCCAGGTCTGTTTCTGAGGCACACAAGTTTCTGCTGTGAAAACTGCCTTTTTAAAAAATAAATAAATAAGTAAATAGGAACACAAACTTGCCTTTGCAAATGTAGAGGTTTATTCATGAACTTTACCTTTGGTCCTGGTGGTCCAGCATCACCTCTTGGGCCCAAGTCACCAGGGTCCCCACGTGATCCCTGCAGGACAGATTTGGGGAGAAGGCAGGGAGTGAGTGAGGATGTTCCCTGCTGCCCCACGGCACACAGGGGACTGTGCTGGAGAAACCAGCTCTCCAGATGGTGCTGCAGGACCATCTCCCTTCCTGAGTTTACTGTGGCAGTGACTGTCTCACCACTGGGGTTCCCAGGTCCCATAGAGCCACCTGGATGGGTGGCACTACCAGCACTACTGCCACAGTGGCATGATGGACTACCCACAGATCCAGGACAAATGGGTGCTTGTGGAGTCCCATCTTCCCTCTCCTCAGTGACCCACACACTCCAGAGATCCCTTCCACACTGTCATGGGAACACCCAATTTTTCAGCCTCCCTGAGAGAAGGTTGTGCAGGTTCTCCTTGGGAGGGACAGTGCAAGGCAAGCTCTCACCACAGAAGGAGGGCATGCTCACACACATGCCCAAGTGTGACTTACTATCCTGCCTGGCTCTCCCACAGCACCTGAAGGGCCTCGGGGTCCTGGCAGTCCTTGTTCTCCCTGCACAGCAAAGAAAGACACAAGAACACAGTGCATGAGGAGGAAAGCCAGGCAAGCTGCCCTGGGTGGCATCAGTGCTCCCCCTTCCTCCTGGCTGTCACAAAGCCTTGCTCCATGCTTACCCTCGCTCCTTTGTTTCCAACCTCACCAGGCAGACCACGAGTACCCTCTGGACCAGGATCTCCCTGTGAGAAGGGAAAGACATTCCTAGTCAGGGATTTCTCCAGTGCTACCTGTATGAATGGCAGTGCTCTGTGATGTCTTTCTCAAACCTAGTGTCTTGGTCTGAAACAGTGCCAAGGCAGCGTGCCCCCTGAATGTGTCACTCAGCCTTGAGCTTTGTCCCCCCTCTGGACCAAACACTGGAGGAGGAGGCTGTAGCTGGTGCCAGTGGCACAGTGGGAGCACAGCACAGTGGGATTTGCATTCCCAGCTCTGGTGCTGCATGGACATTGCACGGACACTGCATGGACACTGCATGGCTGGGCTGTAGCACATCACACATGCCTCAGTCATGTCCATTTGGGGCTCATTTGCAACAATCTGGGCAGTTGCTTTACTCACCCTTTCTCCTATGCCTCCAGGAGAGCCTGTGCTGCCTTTCGTCCCTGGATCTCCACGTCGCCCCTTGGCAGACACATAAATGGGGTGAGAGGATGGATGTCACCTGGGCAGTGATCCCTGTCTGCCCTCCCTCCTCCCTGTGGGCCTGAGAGATGTATACTTGCCCCTTAAGCAAGTGTGTTCCCAGCAGCAGGGGAGCAGGGATGTCCATGCTTCCATTTGGGAAGCCACAGCCAGACTGTTGTTTCACCAGTAACCTCAAACACACCTGGTTCATTCCCTCAGGGTTGAAGACTATGATTTACTTCCAGCTCATCCAGTGTTGCTTTCCCCACTGGATCTTACCCAAGAATACAGGCTGGCTGTCTTCTGGCCCCTTGGTGCTGGTGGAGCTGTGCCAGGCATCATCGTCTCCAACCCACTCCCCAAAATTTGCAGTGCCCCATCATATTAACTTGGGTCTGTGTGGCACCACTAGTTTGTGACACTGCCCTTTTCAGAGAGCTCTGTATAATGGCCACCAGATCCCGATTCTCTGAGCTCCTGCAAGGAGCCAGAGGTTTGGGGAATTCGCCAGGGTACAACAGAAGTGTCCCTGGGCATCCACAGAGGCCAGGCCTGCGTGGTTATGGGGGAACACAGGATGCTTCTCTGAGGTGAATGGTTAACATCAGGCTTAGGATGATGGGAGTTCTGCTCTGTGAGGATGGGAGAGACAGGGAGATCAGCACCTGCCCATCTTTCGGGATGCACAAAGCAGAACAGGGGAGTTTCTCAGCACTCATCCATGAAACTGCCTCAGGTTCCTGTGGTGTGCCTAATGTGCAGGGATCTATTCAGCCACTTACAGCCTCTCCTTTGGGTCCAGGAGGTCCCACTTCACCTTTCCTTCCCTTGATTCCAGCAGGCCCTTGAGCTCCAGGGTTGCCTGGAAGTCCCTTGGAGAAGAAAAAGAAATAGAGTTTGCTGGAAGAGAGGTCAAGGTGCACACACACACACACAAGGCGCACACATCCCCCATTTTTATCCTGTGTCAAGCAATCCCTGTTGAGCAGAAGTGTGTATGAGCACCCAGGTTCTGCTTCCACACACCTGGCGTGCCCATGTGGCACTGCCATGATCAGGGGCTCCAGCCTGGGAGCAGAGTGATTCTGTGTCACCTTCCCTCCATCAGCTGACAAGAGGTTTGTCAACTGTTCCTTACAGCATCTCTCCAGTCCTGCCCAAAGCCAGATGAGCTGTGGCTGCCCCATCCCTGGAAGTGTTCCAGGCCAGGCTGGACAGGGCTTGGAGCAACCTGGGAGAGTGGAAGGTGTCCTTGTCCATGACAGGGGGTGGGACTTAAGGTCCCTTGCAGCCCAAACCATTCTGTGATTTTATGAACAGACCACATTAAAACACTGGAGACATGTGAATGCTGCATGAACCTACCGGGCTTCCTTTTTCTCCTGGGGGCCCCAGGGGTCCACTGCGACCAGGCCGGCCAGGATCCCCCTGAAACAGCCAGAGAGCCAATGGTCATTGCCTGCCCCACCAGCACATTGCACCACAAGGAGCCCAAGGAGCAAGGCCAGCAAGGCCCTTCCCTCAGCTCCTGTGCCTGGTGATGGGATCCAGACCCCAAAGCCCATGGGCTCCATAAGCAGGGATGGATTTAGGATGGAGATATATATATATATATATATATATATATAAATACGGGGAATGGTGTTTAGCTGTCCTTGCTCTCGGCTTCTGCTCACACCCTGCTCTCTGTCCAGAGCACTTGTACCTTTATGCCTGCATCTCCTCTTTCTCCTTGGTCTCCTGCATCTCCTGGGTAGCCATCAGGGCCCTGGGGAGGGAAACAACAAAGAACCACACACGTCACATTGGGAACACTTTCCATGCAGAATAAATCAAATACAACTTTCTAGTCAAAAAACATTTCTAAGCCAGTGCTTAGAAAGTTGCTCTAGATGCTAAAGTAGTTTTTGCTTGTTGCTAATGTTGATGAAAGGGGCCATTCCTCTTCTCTGTGTGGAGGGGAGGGACACCGGGGGCTCCAGCTTGTTTGTCCATGAAAAGGAGGCACAGAAAAATCAAACTGTGGTCCCCATTCCAAGGATCTCAGGTCTGGGATCAGATTATACAGCTAGTAGGAAAATGGGACAGTAACCTCTCGTTGGCCATCTTTCTACACATGTACCTCACTCAGCAGCTCCAAAACTGATGTGCTGGTGAAAGGGTAAAATGTTCCTACCTTGTCACCAGGGTCACCCTTGCATCCTGGTGGTCCAATTCTCCCCAGCCTGCCCTGGAGAGTACATTAAAAAGGAAAAGATTGAGAAGTTGTAGGTGGCTGAAGAGAAAGCATAGCTTTTCTTGCTGACAGTTAACAATATTAGCATTACCCACTGACCTTATCTGTCACCAGCTAGAGCATAAAATAACAAGTGTATTCCTTAAACAGGGAGGAATGCGGAGAAGAAGAAAGCAGACCAAAGGAAATCAGGGAGGCTCATCCCACGAATGTACCCTGAGAGATGGGAATGTCCTTTGAGGCTGGATTTGGTGGTCACTGGCATCCAGAGTTGTGCTGGTCCTCTCTCATGCCTCTCCTGTCAGAGCAGCTCAGGTGTGCAGCAACCACTCTGCCTGACAGATGCCTTGAGAGAAGGGACTGCCTTGCTCTGTCCCAAAACAGTTCTGTCACCAGTGCTGAGACAGCTCTGGGATAGAGGCTGGGGGGAACTGAAGGGCTTTAGTGTTTCAGAGAGTGGAGGGGACTGAAGGATGTTTTAGAGCTTCAGCTGCACTTGAGGAGTTGGAAGAACAGTTATTATCCACAGATAGACTGGGCTGGGTAAAGGAAACTGCGCAAAGCCGAGCTGTGCTGGCCAAAGCCAGGGTGGACAAAGCCAGGGACTTTGCTGTGAGGCCTCTGAACTTGGCTTTAGGGCTTTAATACTAAGTACAAGCTGTGGTTTACAGATGAAGTGACAAACTCCCTGGAAACCCAAACTTCTGAAGCTTTCTGTGCTCAGAATAAGATATCTATACCCAAATTATCTGGCTTTATCACTTTCTCAGCAGGAGCACAGACTGGGTCACACATCCAGCTCTGGCAAAGAGCTTGCAGACAGAGGGACAGAACTTAATGGCATGGAGCTGTGTTGAGGGATTTAGGCTGCATATTAGGAAAAGGTTCTTCCCCCAGGGGGTGGTGGGGCACTGGACAGACTCCTCAGGGAGGTGATCACAGTCCCAATCCTGCCACAGATCAAAGAGAGTTTGGACAACGCTCTCAGGCACAGGGTGGGATTGTCGGGGTGCNCGAGACCATGATCAAAGCCTGAAGGAGGAGACAGGTTTTGCGATGCCCTTGGAAATCCCTCCCCAGGCCCACAATTACACGTTAATAGGATTGTTATCCTTCCCCATCACTGCTAGTCTCTCCTCTGTGCGCCGGAAAGGAGCGTGGCTCCTGCCAAGCACCCAGCCAGCCGTTCCGTCTCTTCTTTCTCACCTTCTCTCCTTTCAGCCCTGGGACACCCTGGACAACGGAGGGAAAAAAAAATAAATCTCTGTGNTGAGTCGGACTTGATCTTTGTGGGTCCCTTCCAACTCAGCATATGCTGAGATTCCTGCGGTCTGAATTCACACATTTCTACAGGACATGCAGAATAATGTACAGGTAAGTTCACAGAAACTTCCGTTGGAACAGAAAGCCAGCATGTGGGATAGTAGAAACTAAGCAGCCTGTGAGGATGAGAGAGGGTAAAGAAAGGGAACAGCAGCAGCAACGTTATGGGGTGCTCCCAGTGCTCGCAGTTACCTTCTGTCCATCTGTGCCATTCCTTCCTGCCAAGCCAGGAGCACCCTTGGATCGTGGGGG
>VWYP01017267.1:17165-165980 GCA_013400435.1 Pycnonotus jocosus
CTTCCCCATCACTGCTAGTCTCTCCTCTGTGCGCCGGAAAGGAGCGTGGCTCCTGCCAAGCACCCAGCCAGCCGTTCCGTCTCTTCTTTCTCACCTTCTCTCCTTTCAGCCCTGGGACACCCTGGACAACGGAGGGAAAAAAAAATAAATCTCTGTGTTAGTGCCTGGGCAGTCGGCAGAAGCTGAGCTCAGGGGTCTGGGGTGGGAAATGGGCAGGTGTGAGAGAGAAGCAAAGCTCCCCTCGCTTTACCAAGAATCAGGGAATGTAAAGAGCTCAGCCATCGGCTATGGGATTCTTACCTTGGGACCGGGGTATCCGATCGGACCTTCAATCCCTGGGTCGCCCTTCGGGGAGGAAGGCACGGGGAGTTAGCTTGAGGTCATCAGAGATGCAGCAAACAGAGGGGAGGATTTTCTACAACTCACCTGTCGTCCCTTCAGTCCAGGGGAGCCTGGCTCACCCATGTTCCCTTTTGCACCCTAAGGAAAGGAAAAACCTAGCATAAGTCCAGGCTTGGTGCTGATTGAGAAAATGGCAGTTTCTGTGAGTTCAGTGCACACAGAGCTGGAGCAAGAGAGTGGGGCATCCTGTGCATGTGAGAGCTCTGCTCTGAGAGTGGGGAGCTCAGCAACAACTGCTGCCTCAGTCCTAGTGTCCTCAGATGCTCGGGTTTCTCTCTGCACTGCTGATGGTGCATCAGCCTTGGCACAGACACGGGCACACCAGTGCTGGCTGTGTCTCCCAGGGCCAGGACAGATGATGGGGGGAATTTCCCACCTGCGTGCTACCTGAGAATGCAGCTGAGGTGAGGTGAGGTCTAGGGCATCCTGCAGTGGTTGTAGCAGGCAGGGGCATTATTGCCTTTCCCACAGCTTAGAGCAACTTACCTTCTGCCCTCGGTATCCCTTGGGGCCAGCTGGACCTGCAATCTCCAGGCAGCTCATCTTGTAGCACTGAAATAGAAGAAAGTAAACTGAGGTACTGACAGTGTGCATCTCAAATTCAGCTCAGCTCTGCATCCGTGGTTCTCCATGTGCCTCTCCCCATCAGCTCGGGGCTAAAATCTATTGGATCAGGGCTGAGGCAGCAACAACCACACAGAGAAGTGTTGACTGTAAATTAAGAGTGGAAAGTTGCCTCGAGCATGTTCATTACAGCTTGGCTCTGGGCCCAGAATGGAGGAACCAGACTGCCAAGTGTCAGAGGTGGTGGGGGCTTGCTCATCTGCGGTCATCATGGGACTGCAATGTTCTTTTGAGCATCCCCTGCATACTCCCCTCTCTGTGTGCCAAATCCTGCCTGTGGTACCATCAGGGCAGGATCTTCAGCACGGACAGAACTTACGGAATGTGCCTCCAAAGTGATGAAATGTGACTATTCAATAGACCAGAACCCATTTCAGGTGAGGGGGAGGCAGGGAGTGAGTCCAGTGTGCTATTACAACCCCTGGATAAGGGAATGTGTCCCCAGACTCTGCCCTGATCCACAGGTGGGCAGGGACCCATCCCACACCGGTCCACGCTGTTCTGGGGTCTGAGCTGATCTGCTCTAACTGGGGCGACTTAAACCTGTGTCATGTGGCAAAGGCATAAAGATGCTGCTCACTCACCTCGCCATAGGCTTCATGTTTCTGCAAAGGAAAGAACAGGAGGAAGATCAGTTAAGGTGCTCTGCCCCATGGGGGAGACAGCAGCCTACCCTTGGAGGGGTGTGTGGTAGTAAGGGAGAGGAGGTGGTAAAGGTCCCTTGGCTGTAAAGATGTCCTCTGGAGAGCCCCTGATGAACAACGCCTCGCAGCTGGGGGTCTCAAAGACCATGCTGATAGTGAGCACATGTCTGAGTGTGGCACACTCTTGCAATGCCCCTGGATGGGGAGCGGGCTGGGGTATGGCCTGGTCTTCAGCAAGAGCCAGGACTAGGGGCACAGCCTGCCCAGACATGCCAGGAAATGGAGGCACAAACCAAGGCGTCCTGACCAAGTATCAGAAAAAGGCTCCACTTTCCCTACTAGAGGTTGTCTCCAAAACCCAGTCTAAGGGCAAGCATCCCCCATCCATGAGCTGCTCCTCTTTTGCCCCTCATTCCCCTCTCTGCCCCTACCATGGCCTGGATGATCCTGTCGATGGTGTTGACGTCGATCTCCAGGGTGTCCCTCTGGGTGATGGCGTAGTTGTTGCGGTACAGCTCGTGCGGCAGGTTGGCGATCTCGCGCAGGCCCTGCTCGTACACCTTCTCGCTGGGGGCCACGGCGAACAGCTTGATGCCCATGTCTCGCGCCCTCTCGGCCTGCACCTTCATCCCCCCGCAGGGGCTGCCCGTCACGTGGCCGTCGGTGATGACCACCGCGAAGTTCACGCCGTTGGCCATCTGGGTCTGGATCTGCTGGGTCATGTTGGAGATGGCGCAGTCTGTGAAGGTGCCCCGGCCCAGGTACTTGATGGCAGACAGCCTGGGCAGGTAAATGTCTTTGCTGCTTGTCAAAGGGCTGTAAATTTCTACCACGTCTGAGTAATGGAGCCCACCAAACTGCCAGGTGATGTAGACTTGGTTCTGGTAGAGCTCGCTCTCCAGTTTATCGATGAACATGGGGATGAACCGCTTTATTTGGTCCACGAGGCTCTGGATGGGAACAGTCTGAAGAGCCACGCTCTCGGAGGTGTCAATGATGAAGTAGACGTTGATGGGGCAGTTCCTCTTTTCTGCGTGGGGACATTTATTCAGACCATGTCAGATCACTTCATGCACCCCCTTCGCTGTCCCACAGACGCTCTGACCAAGTGTGATACCAGAAAAAGCACAAGTCCCCCCCTAGTTCTAGAAGTGACACTTGTGTTTAGGTCAGACAGTTCCCTACTGATCAGGACTTATAAGATCTGCTATAGAATCACAGAATAATTAAGGTTGGAAAAGACCTCTAAGATCATCGAGTCCAACCATTAATCCAGCACCGCTCATACTGAATCAATCTTGAAAAATCTTGCTGTTTTTGATAAGAGCCAGGCTGGACCTGTAAATCACGTCTTCACTGCAACTGAAAAGTGAGGAAATCACCAGATTTAAAGTGAACATTTTTCTGGCATCAGAGAGAGAGATGAGTGCTGGAGACTGACTGGTGTTTGTTACTGCACCTGCTGGGAGAGACTACCACTGGCAGATTCCAGCTCTTCCATCTCTACCTCTCTGCACACCACAGCAAACCTGGAAACATGAGTTTGGGTGGAGGACGATGCTCCCCACAGATGGAATGTTACCATAGGAGTGCAAAGGGCCAGGGGAGGTGGAATGTCCCACTATCAGTTCCTGGCAAGAGGGTTCTACAACTGAGACAATTGTACAACAATCATTTCTGTTAAAATTGCCCACGAAAGTGACCCAAATTATTTGGTTAATACCTGCACAGGAGGTAGGACTGACATCTCCAACATCCACATCAAGCTGAGCAGAGTGGAGAGGAACTAGGAGAGTGGGAAACACACAGAGGAGAGTGGGAAATAAGGCTTGTCGGAACATCTCAGCGGCCCCTCAGGAAATTGAGATGCCTGTGGGAAAACACAAGTTACACATTTAACATGACACACAATCTCCTTACTCTGCTGGCATGACACAAAGCCAGCCTGTAAACCTTGCTCCTTGTAAACCCATGGAGTGAAAGGAAAATAAAAAACCTCTTGAAGAAATGCACATCTTCAGTGCTCAACCCATCACCAGGCCTCCAGGGCTCAGCTGCACGTGGGAGTTTATTTCATGTAGGGTTATGACAACTTAAAGCAGTAGAAGAGTTAGAGATCTAGTCTGAAAAGTTCTTAGGAATGCATGGAAGTGTTCAAAGGAACGTGGGATTTGAAAGGATATTCTCAGGCAACACTCAAGCAACACTTGTCACCAGCATGGAATGTGGAGGAAGGGGAGATGCTCACCTTTGTGTCTAGAGAACCCCAGAACCAATCAACAAGGCCCTGTGGTGGCCCAGAGATGCTTCTCTGCATGGTGGCCAACTCAACACTAACCAAACAGGAGCATGTGGCATGTCTGTTATGAAAAAATACCTGAATCCAGTCCAAAAAGAGAGATTCTTTCTTAAATGTTTTTTTCTGGGGTAGCTTTTGGAAGAGTCCAAGGCCTGAAGAGGCACTGAGCATGTATTTGGTGGCACTGGCAATGCAGGAGGAGGGCAAGTGTGCAATGCAGCTGGGTTGCTGCTGCAGCTGCCTGAAGAACAGCACTACTGAAGAATACAGGCAACTCAGCCCTCCCTGGCATCCCCTGAGACCTCTCTCCATGTGGTGGCCCAGCTCTGGCCTGGTGGGACATCCCCGTTCCAGTTTACAGTGCCAGCTGCAGTGCACTACAGGCTTCTGCAGACTGGTTTATGCTGGAAAGGTTGGTGTCAGTGCTGCTGAAACCCTACAACAGTGACAGCCTTCCTCCTCACTAGGGCTTGTGCTTATGAAAGAATTGGGAATGTTCAGTCCAGAAAAGAAAAGGCTCTGGGGTGACCTTACAGCACCTGCCAGTACCAAATGTTGCGTGAGCAACAAGAGAGCGGGAGAGGGACTTTGGACCAGGGTGGGGAGTGATAGGTCAAGAGGAAATGGCTTCCCATTGCCAGAGGGGAGGGTGGTGTGGTGTGTGGAAGGAATTGTTCTCTGTGAGGGTGCTGAGGCCCTGACACAGGGTGCCCAGAGAAGCTGTGGCTGCCTCTGGATCCCTGGAAGAGTCCAAGGCCAGGTTGGATGGGGCTTGGGGAAACCTGGGACAGTGGGAGTTGCCCCTGCCCATGGCAGGGAGTGGGATGGGATGGTCTGTCATGTCCTTTGAAACCCAAACCATTCCGTGATTCTATGAAGTCCCTGAACAAGTCAGTGTGGCTCAACTTCCATTGTGCTGCAGAGAATAAAAGTGGTGTGGTAAGGATAAAACACTTCCATGCTAAAAGGGCGTTTTAGTCAAGATCAAGGTTTCACCCTTCTAAGGCTTTCCTTGTTTTGTTTGCCCTTCATAAAACAGGGCTGCAGGAGATCCTGATCTTTTGTAGGACACAACAGCTTTGAGCCTTCAGACAGCACCATTTTAGAGCCAGCCTTTAGCTGAGGAAGACGGAGACATTAACTTTTGGAGAGGCTGGGAGCACCGAGGGCTTTGGCCAAGTGTCTGACTCATCATTGCATCCTGAGTTTAACCACTCTCCCTCCTTCTTTCCCTCTGTGTGTGTGGGTGGGAAGGCCCTGCAGAGCAGAGCAGTTGGCCTGCACGGGTAAACAGGGCCAGCTCAGGCTCAGGACGGCTCCTGCCCACAGACTTCAGGGCCTGGGACTGACTCAGTGGAGCACCATGGCCTCGGACTCTCCATGGGCAGAATGATGGGGCAGGAAAGCAATTCCTGAAAACACAAGACACAACTCACTTCCCTGGTGTCCTCCTGCACCATCTCCTCTATCCCACTCTGCACCCTGATGCTCTCCTAGCATCCCACCTGGTATTGACCCTCCTGGATACACTGGGTGGGAGCTCCTGTCCCCACCTCAGAGGCCTCCAAGGCTGGGGTGGGTGATTCTGCCCATTTTGTCATCCTCAGAGTACCACTAGCTGTCGTGAAGCTGTTGCAAACTCCCTAATGTTTGGTATTTGACCTAAAGTCCCACCTGCCGCTGCAGGACGCTGAGATGGAAACCTCAGATTTCACCAGTATTTCAGACTAACTGTTTTCTGCATGTTGGAGGCAAATTTTGAACACAAACAGTTCAAAAAACTAACGTAAAGAGCAAATGGGGAGCTGACTCATAATGCCTGAACAATAGGGTCTGCTTATCCTGTTCTTCCTTAACTTTTCTCTCTCTGCCAGAGCAGGACCTTTGTTTCTATGAGGCTTTCTTTCAGCATTTGTATTTTTGAGTGTATCACCCCCATCCCCATGAGATGCACACAAGAGAAAACTGATAGGAAATCTCAAGCAGTGGGTCCTCTGAACATTATTTGAGGGTACAATTTTGCACCATTCTCTCTGAATGAGGGTCCTGTGCTCCTGCCTGAGGTGCAGAAAAATGCATAGTCTTTGCTGGTCCCACACGGAGATCCCAGGTGACCTGGCTGTTATGCACATAACTGAAAAATATGTGGGTTTATCTAGACAGAGCCCTGCAAAAGAGTGGCCTTGCAGGAGGACCCAGGAAGAGAAGGCTTGCTTCTCTTCCCAGCATGAGCAACTGAACCAAAAGTGATGTTACGGCAGACAATTTATTGCAGTGGCTCAAACGTGCAAATTTTATCTGGTTATTTGCCATCTCACGTCTGATTATCGCTTTGAGCAGATCCCAATGCAATGGAAATGTCACCTCATGCACCTGGCCAGGCAGAGCCATGGTCTGCCTTATCCCACACACTGATATTCCTGAAGTTCCTCCTGGTGCAGTGTGTGTGTCTCCTCCAACACCAGAACACCCATTGTAACTAAGCAAACTGTTCCCCAAACTTGCAAAAATTGAGATGCTCTGCTCTCTGAGCTAATGCTGCCTTCAAGAAACTTATCTAAAGCCACATAAATTTAAAGCCACACAAATTGCATTACTCTCAAGAAAGGAGAGTTATGCTGACTCTGCTAAAATATGCAGAATAAAGTTTGAAGCCTCCCTGCTGCTCAGTCCCAGCATTTTCCATGGCCATGCCCAGAGGGAGTGCCCGTGGTGTCACTCACTCGTGCATGCAGCATTTTCTCCACTCAAATGTTTGACAAACGAAACTAGAGAAGAAAAATATGTCCCATTCAGAACAAAACTCTTATAAATGCACCTCCTCTTCCCTCTTGTTTGTGTGCCTGTGGTTTGCACACTGCATGAGGAGGGAATTTCAGTAGTAGTTGCAGCCACTACCCAAAAGTGCCTTGTAATTTTAATCCCTGGGCAGAGAAGCCAGGGGAGAGATTAGCAGCAGGGACTCCAGATCTTCCCCAGGTCTCCCAATGTAATTATCCTGGGATTTCAGCCAGGGAAAGCCTGGGCTGCAGGAAAGCTGCAGGGAGCAAACCCCTGCCACCAAGTGCAATTAATTCACGGGCATTTCTAAATATGCTGCCACTTCCCAATATAGACGAGCTTTTGCTGCTGTAATTCAGCATAAATAGGAAACAAGGGCCACAGGTGAGTCTAAATCATATCTTCTGAAATCCCAAAAATCAAGGGGGAGTCACTCAGCAGAGCAGTTCTCTGCCCTGCTGCTATCACTTCACTGCAGCTGCTGAACTCAGCTCAGTTACCCCAGGGAAGATTTTGGTTCAACAAATCCACGCCCTTCACTGAGGGATTTTCTAGACCTGTGGCCCTGGCAGTTTGTGGTCCACACTACTTACACCTGGGAAAAAAAACCCCAAACCCTTGGAAAAACGCCCAAACTAGCCAAGAGCTGAAAGTAAAGAAAAAATATTTCTATTCTCTTATAGCAGATACTGTCTGAATGTGAAATAGACACCTCGCTGGAAAGCTGGTAAGCAGCAGCAGGCACAGGCTGAACTTTCAGAGGGATTTCTGTTATTCCCGGCTGGACCTCCGTCAGTAACTAGCCACACAACCCCTGTACCCGGAGTGAAAAACTCTGCCTACCTGGAAAATGAGGTCATCCAAACTTCTCCCCCAAATCCCTCCGCGATGTAAGGAAAAAGGGCTCTGTGGAGTGGCCGGTGTCAGGAAGGCTCCCGCATCCCCGGCTGGAGAGCGGCTCCGGGCTCTGGCTGCTGGGATGTGCGGGATGAGGGAGCGGGAGGAGCAGCGGAGGCGGCTCCAGCCCAGTCCCGCTATTTCCCGGCCGTCTGGAGCTGCCCTCTGAGTTCCTCCTCCTTCCAAAATCGGGCAGGATCTGGTTTGCAGTAGCTCCGAACATCCACGGAGAGTCACTGTGGGTCTACCGAGACCTGGCAGGGTCCCCTCCCCTCCGCTCCCACGCGGCTCGGGATGGGCTGGGGCGAGGTTGTCCCCTCTGGAGCTGAAGGCATCTTTGTTTGAAGCTAAGTGGAACAAGTCTCATTTTTCCATGATGAGAGGCCCCTTTTCGAGGTAGGTGTTGCTGCCCCATATATTCATACCATCAAACAGTCTTTCTCTTTCTTCCCCCGTGCTGTCCTACTCCTCTTTCCATCCTAGTAACGTGTCCTGAGTGGAACAAATGAAAACGAGAACATTTCAAAAAATAGCAGCTTGCACAGAATAGTGGAATCATTGCCCTTGTAAATATCCAAGTCTTGCCCAGAGTCAGCCAAGTCTGAATATTACCTGTTTCTACTAATTAATTTCTGGGTTTGGGTTCACAGAATCGTGGAATCATGGAGTGTCCTGAGTTGGAAGGGGCTCACAAGGATTGAGTCCAGCTCCTGGCCCTGCACAGAACAGAACCAAAAATCACCATGTGCCTGAAAGCATTGTCCAAACACTCCTTGAGCTCAAGGGCTTTGTTCTTGTAGTATTTGTTAAATTACTTTTAAATTCACAAGCTATTTTTAGCTCTGCTAAATGAAAATTAGGGACAAATGTCCCAATAAAAAAAAATATGGAGAATAGCAGTGACTTTCAGGAACACAACCTGTTGTTCTTTGAGCTATAACTTTGTTTTGAAGAGCAAAAGAAGGATTTTGTGAGGCTTTTGCTTGCCAGGGACTCTCCTACAGCTCTGAATGGGTTGGTCCCTTTTCCTCTGGAGCATCTTTAGTGGAAAGGAGGGGTCCAAATTTGCTGACAGTGATTTACCAGACAGCACTTGGGATATCTGAGCAAACCATCCACCTGCCAGTGATCCAATGAACATGTCACATTCCAGGCCATTTGTTTTGCCTGCTTTGCTGCTGTGTCCAAACTCTGTTATGTCTATGGATGCCCATCCATGATCCTTCTAATCCATTCAATGCAGCTGTTTCTAGGTGAACCTGCCCCTGCAGAAGCTGTTTCTCCAGCCAGAAACCTTATCACAAACAGCTGGACAGCACATCTGTCCCTTGCAGTGCTGGTGAGTGCCCCAGAGTTTGAAAAGGAGCAGAGCACAGACCCACACCTCCACATCTCCCTCTTCCTCCTCCCAGACTGGAGAGTCTTGTCTTTTCTCTACAGTTTCTTGAGCAAAGGACCTACATTTAACTTTCTCTCTGTGCTTCTTGAACTTTCTCATGTCAAATCAAAACCTTTCCTTGCAGCTTGACATGACAAAATGCCTTGTCCCTGAGAGGATTCCTGTATATTTTACAGAACTGCTCCCTGCTGTACACTTTCCCTCCATAATGAAGGCAATCTTGGTGTTTCTCACCTGCCTAGATATCCATTTGCATGACATTTGTAGGAATATTTTCATCTTCACGCCTCTGTCATAAATGAGTACACCTAACAAATTCCTGTCTTATGTTGGGGCAGACTGACACACAGGCAGATTAAAGTGGTGGAAAATGGGATAAAATAACCTCAAAACATACTGCTGCCTTTTTTTTTTTTTTTTTTTTTTTTTTTTTTTTTTTTTAAACTGGAGGTAAAACAGATTTCAGNTTAGAACTGGTGTTAAAGGCCTGAGCTAGTTTTCTGTAATTGAGGAATTTTTTTCTTAAGAATGGGCTGAGGACATAGGAAGCTCTGAAGGAAAATGGATATGCTCTCTTTAGCTCTTTTTCCTAATCCTCAAATAAATTTTCTTTCTTTCTTCTTGCTTTCAGTTGAACTGCAGGTTTCATGGAAAGATATTTTGCAGAGGATGTGCATGGGTATGGATTAGTTATTCACCCTCTATGTTGGACTTGGTGATCTTGGAGTTCTTTTCCAATCTTAACGATTCTATTATTCTATCTGACCTGCAAATTATTATTGTAGCTCACAGAACACACTGTACTGAACAGATACTGAGTATTTCACTATTTTTAAAATGGAGAGACAGGAAATGGAGGAAGATGAAGGGTAGAGAGAAGGACAAAAGCTTGATTATCTGCTCTCCTCTACAACTCTATAGAATTGGAAGTAAGGCACAGATGGCCACTATTTCATTTACATCCCCTTGTAAACTGAAATGTGTTTTGCGGTTTGTTTAGTTGTTCCTTTGTAAACTGTATATCTGCTCTTTTTTTTTTTTTTCTTTTTCCATCTGACTTGTAGCCCCCAGTAAAATGTGAACTCCCCATTTTAAACCACTTGTGTACATGTGGAACAGCTTTATGGGTTCTCTGGAAAGCAGCTACTGTAGTCCCTTTGTGTCTGTCTGCAATTGCAACCACCCTTCATGCCATTCTGATGTTATGCAGTGATCTCCAAGGGTCTTGTTTTCTAACTGTGAGCAGAGAACCAAAAATGAGGCCAAGATTGTTAAATGCTTACTGAGAACAATGGGTGCTGGTTTTCAACTCTTTTAAAGTATGCAGTTGATATTCTCAGCATTGTCACTGATGACAAACAGCAGGATGGATTTTACGCTCTTTTGTAGTTGCCATTTTCTGAAATTCTTGCCTCCTAGTCACAGAACTAAGCAATGCTTTGGGCTGTAAGGGACCTTAAAGCTCATCCAGTTCCACCCCTGGCCTTGTCTGGGGCCAGGGACACCTTCCATTAGATCAGGTCACTCCAAGCTTTGTCCAGCCTTGTCCAGCCTTGCCCTGGGCGTGTCCAGGGTTGTGACTTCTGAGCTCAATTCACACAATGTGTTTGCATTCCTTCACCCCAACAGGCCCCTGCCCCCTCTGAGGCTCAAGGCTGTAATTCTGCTCGTTGCCTTGCTGACCTCTCTCAGCCTCTGAAGTGCCCCAATCCCTGCAGACAGGGCTGCCTCCAACCCTCTCATTCTCAGCCAGATCTTCTCTGTGTTTGTGTAGCGGGTCCAACAGATCATCTCTCCTGGTTGGTTCATTCATCAGCTCCATCAGGAACCTGACTTCAAATCATTCCAGAAACCTCTTGTGGTGCTCATGCTCAGCTCATGGCTCTAAGGATTCCTCCAAGAGCCTGAAGTACACTTCATCCACCTCCTCGTCTTCATCAGGTGGTCTCCAGCAGAATCCCACTACAACATCCCCTCTGCTGGACCATTCTCCCAAAACAGACTCAGCTGACTGCGAGGCATCTCCAGCAAATCTTGCCCAAGGGAAGACCTCTATTGAAGGAACATATTTATATATTAAAGAAAAGAAAATAAACTTATTTTTCTGCATTAACCCAGTTCATGCATGTGAGCAACAGCCCCCACTGAGCCTGACTTTCTCAAATTGTGGTAAGATGAGGCACAAAGGGAAAATTTTCTGAAGAAAAAAGCAAATATTCATTTGATACCATGTTTTAGCAGCATTTCCTGGGATTTAGGCCATTAAAGCCAACTGTTCCAGGATGTTTAGAGAGTGTTCATGAAGACACAAGTACAATCTGAGGCTTTGCATACTTTTTCCTATTTTAATATCCCAGTATTTGTTTTTCAGTCCCCTGTGCTCTTGCAGCTCTTATTTACTTTGCACCTGGTTTTTATACACAGCTTTTGTGTGCTTGCAAATTGTTGCTTGCTAACACACAAGGAAGGAAGGACTGTTTGGAGTTTGTAGAATTTTATTTTAAATAGCCCCATTATTTTCCCAACCTAGAGCAGTTTCGAAGCTCTGCCAGGCACAGGCCTATATCTGTAGCCTTGTGGTTTTTTGCTAGAGCTCAAGATCCTTAGGGGGATTAAGATATCCCAGGGACCCTGCACCGAGTAGATACAGTGGTGAGAAAGCCTGATTCTCCATGAGTTCTAATAATCTTCCAGAAATGGTGGTTGAGACCCCACTGGTGTGGAGGCTCTTGCTCCTATATTTATCTCTTGTCTGCTTAAGATTTCCCTTCTCAGAATGGGTTTGAGGACACCAACTTGAAGAAGCAGCAGGGATGCTTCTGTGCCAAGGTGCACAATTTCTTTGGGTCTTTGGAGTAATTAAGGCCATAATTATGACCTTATAAAATATTGTACCTCCAGTTCTTCAGTCCAAGCTGATTGTCTAGAGTCAGCTTTTCCATGGTGGCTCAGCATCTTCTGGAGCTGATCCATTCTGGAAGGGCAAACTCCCAGAGCATGTCTGGGTTACTGCTCACTGTCATGGAGGGAGTGGCAGAGCCATCTCAGGTATTTCAGTGCCAGGGAAAGGGAGGGCACCCAGTGTTCTCCCAGAAGTGCCAGGCAGCACCAACTTCATTATGTGAACACAACAAGCAAATTATTTAGGTTTAGGTTGGATATCAGGAAAAGGTTCTTCCCCAGAGGGTGGTGAGGCACTGATCAGACTCCCCAGGGAAGTGGCCCCAAGGCTGTCAGAGCTCCCGGAGTGTTTGGACAATGCTCTCAGGTATGCACAGGGTGGGGTTGTTGGGGTGTCTGTGCAGGGCAAAGAGTTGAACTGGATAATCCCTGTGGGTCCCTTCCTGTTCAGGGGATTCCTTGACTCTATGAAAAATGGATGGACAGAGAACAGAGACAGAGTGGGAAGAGGATGAACTGAAGCCCTTTCTCCCAGAATACTTCCCCTTTTACCACTTTCCCAATCTGTGCTTTTTGATGCTTTCCCCTCTTGCAGCACATTTTTTCCAGGCAGCCAGTCAGGACGGTTTAGTCCCAGAACTTGTTGACTCATGGAGAAGAACCTTTGCATAGTGAGCTGCATTCCAGCTCCCTGGCAGGGCAGGACCTCAGAGTGATGGCTGATGCCTCCATGGTCTGGAGCACATGCTGGATAATCCCAAGAGATCTCTGTGGAGATTTCAGGCCATCTGCAATTTTGCAGCCCTGGGTAGGGAGCGAAAAGGTTAAAACACACGGTGTGTGTGTGTCTTTGGGTCTTCGTGGTGGAGTACAGTGAGAGCAGAATAACCCAGCTGCATTTGTTTTGTTTTTTTGTCACTAGGGAAACGAGAAGGAAAAACTTGCAGTGGTGTTTCCATGAATTTAAGGGAAAAAAACCCGCATAGTTTATAGAGGAAACCTCATGACTCTCCCTAGCCTTTTACTGGTGATGGTTCAAAAAATAAAAAAAATTACATTTTTTAAGCTTAGTCACATCCCATCCCACCCCACCCACGATCCTTAATGCCATGTGCCAGCCTAGGAAAGAAATTTCATTTTTCTTACTATCTAAACATTTGCTGGAGCCTGGAGGTGCAGCCTACATCGCCATTCCCCCCCCAAAATGTAATGACTACTCTGGCTAAGGTTACAAATAAAACAGAGACTTTCTCTTTTCGATTTCAGCTAACTGCATGAATAATATTCCCCCAAGACACACTCATTATATTGAGCCATAAATCTAAGGGGGGACACTTTTGCAATGACTAATGGGTATAAATAGAAAGGAAAGGAATTAATTATTGCCTTATCCTGGGAAATGTGGGGGCTGAAATGGAGCAGATAAGGGGGAAAAAACCCTTTTTCCGAATCTGGGGGTATGTCAGTGTGGACTGCTGCCCTGGAAGGGGGCTGGCCCTGGTTTCAGTGACTCCCCACAGCAGGCAGGTGGCCCGGCAAAGCCTCCTCGGGGGTCAGTAATTGAGCTGATTTATTCGAAATGCTAATCTTGTCTTTAATCTCGGCTTTGTCTCTGCAACGACGATATTCTGCCCTCGGGTCTTAAACGAATGTTTCCAACATTAGCCCTTGTATGGAGCTGAATCCTTGAGGCAGATTATGTCTAATTCTCATTTCAATGGGACTTGTAAAGAGGAATTAGAAAGGACATGTGAAAAAAACCCCTAACACTGAAACCAACGAGAGAGATTTTGCTGGCTTTAGGGACCTATTTTTCAGGTCCTGTAATAAAATCTGTGACTTCAAGGTTGCGACTTGCTACTAAGGATGTTCATCAAGAGAAAGCCTTAAACCGAGGTTTTCAAAAATCCCTAATCCTCACCTCCCCTCAGGAGATGGGAGGAGGCTCAGGAATGAGCTCCTGCAGTGGTAGGCATCTGTCTGGCTACTCATTTCCATTCCCCCAAACTCTCTGGAAGACCAGTGCAGTCCTGGAGCAATGGATATTCCATTGTCACCCCTTTCATGACCTCAGTACGGGGCCAAACTTTTCAAGGTTAAATTCGCAATCATAAAAATCTGTAAAATGACTTGAAACCCCAAAATTTTGCAGGCGATTCAAGTCTTGCTAACATCGTATGCCACNTGGGGCCAAACATTTCAAGGTTAAATTTGCAATCACAATAATTTGCAAAATGACTTGAAATGACCCAAAATTTTGCAGGCGATTCAAGTCTTGCTAACATCGTATGCCACAGGCACACACACACAGAGGTGCCTCAGAACTGGAGTGAGACCCCTGAAATGTGTGTCCACCTCAATCATCCACTCAGGAAGCAAAATCCCAACCAGTCTCCAGCCCTCCTCGGCTAGGCTTTATGTGCTGAGCCCTTCAGGACTTGCTTCCCTCCATCGAGGTGGAGGCTGTGGGAAGCTGCTCCACTCTCCAGACATCCCTGTTTGGGCAGGGTGGTGGGCAGCCTCCCAGCTGCTGTTCCTGGGCTTGCTGAGCTTTCCACTTCTCCGTGGCTGCTGCTCCTCACGTATTTGATATGGATCCAGGGAACCCTGTGCAGCCCTTCGGCTCGGCTCCCGGGTCACGTACAGCAGGGTGTTGCTTGTACTTTTGGCACAACACTTAACACCTCCCCTTACACACACGCTGGAATTCTTCCTCTAACACAAAACAAGGCCCTCGTCCCGTTTGTGGCTCTCTTTATGCTAAAGAAATTTAGGATAGCATAATGATTTGTTCTCCTGGCCAAATACAACACAGCAATAAAAAAAATTTCCCCTCTCCCATCACGCTAACTGGGAAGGAAAACAGTATTTGCACCAAATGTCACAAAAAGTTTGTCGCAAGAGTTTTAGGCATGTAAGAAATGTGATATAATTAGATATGTAATCAGTGTTAAAGATTCTTATCTGAGCTGTTTTCAAAGGTGTTACTACAAAGTAGCATCCCCAAAAAAACCCCAAAAATCCAAAACCACCAACAAAAACTCCAAAGCAAAACAAAACAAAAGGTGTTCATTATTAAATAGGTACTCCCCTGAGACAAAGCAAGTACTCTGCAGAGTGAGTTAGGAGAGCTATATTCCATCCTTCCTTGAATTCCTTTCTGATGGTATCTTCAATCAAGCCAAGAGATCAGGGGCACAAGGAAATTAAAATATTTCTGCTGGAGATGCAACTTCCCCTTTTATCAGAGTAACTGAAAGTCTGTGCATTTAATTGGAGCATTAACACGAGCCCAGTCTCCAATATCAAATGAAATCATTTTGATCACGCCCACAATAGATAATTTCTTATGTTTATGCTCATTTTCCTTAAGGCTGTCAGTGGAACTGGAATGCTTATCTGCAGTCCAAAGAGGCTTGAGGTTTTCCAGCTTTAGTGTGTGATAAACAAAGTGAAGAGTGAGGATGGGAATGTGCAGGCATGTACTCACTGGCTCCTACATACACTTCCTTTACACACAATTTTTTTACAAACAGTCCTTCTTTTACCTACTGTTCTTCTTTCACCTGCAGCTCTTCTTTTTACCTGCAGTTCTTCTACCTACACTTTTTCACTCTCCCTTCTGTCCCTTTTCCATCCAGGTTCTGGCAGCCTCTATCTACAAGGATAAAAATGCAAAGAGAAACACAGAAACGAGGAAGAAATAATGCATTACTCATTTTTTAAATAACTGGGCATAGAAGCCAGAGTTTCATTTGACATTGAGATTTCCCCTGCATCACTCTAAAGAGTCCCAAAAGGATTGGCATTACCTGCCTGAGTGCCTCTTCAGCCAGCAGCAAAACTACTGTCAATGAATTAAGAAGGTTCTTTGCCATGAAGTCATGAAGTAAACAATCTGTGCTTCTCCTAAACCTGTGGCAGTGGTTGTGGCAGGTTCACCTGCTCACAGGAGAAGCCTCAACGTTTAACAGCTGAACCTGTGTGAGCTCAGGCCAACATGAGTATCCCCAAGAGCAGCCTGGGTTTGTCTTTGCACACCTCACTGCTTCCAAGGCAGAGCCCATGGCCTGTCTGCTCAGTATATCTCTGTCAGACACTGAGAGAGAAAAGGTGAGTCTGTGACTGAGATATCATCCAGGAGACCCCACCCTTGGGGAGCATGAGGACAAGCACGGTGAGAAAGGACACTGGAGCGGAGATGAGGGAGGGAGGGACTTGCAGGAGCCACTGGAAGCCCTGTGGGAAAATCAGCCTCCCACATCCCTTCTGGGGAATCCAGATAATTGAAGCTTGTAGGAGTGCTTGATAGAATACCCCAGACCAGGGATGATTAAGCTCTCCAGGCCTTTCATCAAGAACACATGGATCCCATTGAGAGACCACAGTGGACAGACATCTCCTTGGAGGAGGACCAAGGGCTGGCAGCAGGACACAGCAGCTGGGTTTGGCAAAGCCTCTGTCCTGATTTGCCTCTGGGAGCAAACAGCAAGCTTGCTTTCAGTTCAGGTTTTGCTCTTGAAATCTTTGGGAAGAGGTGTGGGAGCACAGGAGCTGCTAGGTCTATCTGCCCCTCAGCAGCTTTGGGAGTAGATGCTGCAGCCACCAAAAAAATCCATGGCTGGAGCACACCAGAAATTCCAGCAAAGATTACAGCCTGGGTTTGCTGCCTTGGAGCTGCTGACACCCATGAGCAGCCCCAGCCTCAGTTTCAACAGCGTTGTGTTAAGGCTCCTTTGCCAGAACTGGGAGTTGCTTTCATGCAGCCCAAAGTCCACATTTCATGAGGATGTGTATTTAGGAGCTGTCATTGGGATATGTGTGTGTATCATTCCTTCATGACAAAGTGGTTTATCATCATCACACCCTTAACAGACACACTGCACAGGTACTGCCTCTCCTCATGAACAGTTTGAGTGGAACATGATGACTTCCTCACCCCACAAAACAAGGAAGGTGTTGCAAGTTTAAACACACACAGGAGACAATCTCCACTCTGTAGCCCTGTGGAGGTCCTATAATAACCTCCATCCTTTACCTGCACAGAACAAATATCCCATAACACATCCACCTCTTGAACATTCACCTACTGCAGTCTCCATGTCCTGTCACTCCATGGGGCTTCCACTCAGAACAGCAGGATTGACCCACTGCTCCACATATCCCTCCACTTGTCCCTCCAAAAGATTTTCTGTCCCAGCAGCCTGTTCTCATGAGCCATTGGCTGCATCACATCCACTCCAATGTCTCACCTCCATTGTAGCTCCCCACTTCCCTGTGCTAAGTGTTGGGGTTCCCCTCTGCGTGGTGGTGAGGTCACTGTTCTCTCTCTGGGGGCAGTTTCAGTGCTGCCTCCCAACCAGGATTCCCCACTAGTGCCCCATTAGCAGCTCCTTGGACCCCTTGAATCTCTGGCTGGACTTTCCATCCCTGTGAGATGAAGGTCCCAGATCCAGCCCATCAGGAAAACACTTGGTACAGGACCCATCCCAGTGCAGCTTCTGATCTGGGGGGAGCACTTTGGGGTCTCACTCCTTTCTGAGCTTCTCTCCTGTTCTTCTCCCTGTCTGGGTGGAGAAAGGACTGGGAAGGACTCAAGATTTTAGGAAAGGGATAACTTGGTGATTAGGGATGAAGGTGAGGGATTCAACACTGTGATGGGATGGTTTTAAGTGGCTCTGATCTTCTTTTCTTGAATCCTTGTCACAAAAAGAGATGCAGACGGGACTTCCCGCAGCAGGTCCTGGCAATAACACTGCATTTGTTCTTCCCACGGTGGCTCCCTGTTCAGAAGAGCTAAATGCTTTGATTGTAGAGGAATCAGCTCTGGCAGACATTAGGCCTTTTTGGCTAGAAAAATTGATGCTCTGTTTGCATAAGGTTTCTACAGAATATCCAGAATGCAGCCAAAGGTTTGAAAGGAAGCATGAAAGACATGGTGAGGTATCTATAACCTGAGGAGGCTGTCAGGTCAGTGCTCCCATCTTAGCACACTTTCTGTAAAAAAAGGAGAGCTGAGAGTCCCACCCCACCTGCAGCCACCTCTTTTACACATTAAATTTCTACAAAAATACATGGGGCAGGAGCAAAAAGTACAGGATTTTCAGTGCCTTGCTTGAAATTGGCTTTAACTGAGTGATAAGCTATTTTCTCAATCTGGTGTCCTGGGTGAGGAAAATTATTTGGGTTTTTTTTTTCTCAGTTGCTTTCAGGCCGCTCATCCATGTTCTCCATGTGAGCAGGACATGGGGAATTGGCACAAGACAAGTCCCAAGATTGGGTGCAGCATCCCAGTGCCATTCCCCCAGAGGCTCCAGCTCTAGGCATGGCAATAAACTTGCAGCAGGCATGTCCCTTTTCCAGCTCAGGTCACGACTCTGCTTTATCTGCCCTAAAGCTCTTCATAAGCCAGGAATGCTTTTTTCTGTTGGCTTGCCGGAGCAAAGAGCAGAGTAAACCTGCACATCTGTAAACGCCTGGAGGGAACCTGGATCCCACATGTTGAGTCCCTGTGACCAGTTCCTCTTTTCCCAGAGGCCAGCAAGGAGCACTCAGGAGCTATTTAGGATGGGCACAGCCCTGAGGGTCTCCAGCATCTGCTCTCATGGCCACCTCTTCTCCTGGGTCCCTGGCAGGACCAGGCACAACATCTGGCTGCTCACAGGGACAGCCAGGTCACATGGCTGCAGCTTTCTCCTACCCAGCTTATCTGGGTCCTGTGCAAGGAAAATATTGACAACACAATGACATCTGTGTTCCTGCCACCAGACAGGCACAGCACCCGCTTCTGGGCAACTTAAGGAATTCCCTGGAGCATCCTGGGTGATGTGTTCCTGTGAGAGAGGCTTCAAATGTAAGGTATGAATATACACAGCTGGTTTCTCTTGATGTAAACCCATGGCTTCTCCCTTTTGGAGGCTTTCCAGCTGTGTGGCCATTGGAGGCAAAGGGAAATAAAAAATCCCAGCCATAAATGGAAACGTTTGTAAGGGACAGGGTCAGAGCAGCTGCCAAGTCACAGTTACTGCAGGATGACTAAGCAGCAAAGTCGGCACAAGATCCTGTGCTTTCTGTAACCGCTGCTCTTTCACTCAGACAAAAACTGTGCAGATGCTCCCTGGCACTCCTCCACTATTCCCAGATACAGCTTGGTGACCAGAAACACAAAGACACTGGGAAATAGTAAGAAAGAGGGTGCCCAGCTCCTGAAACCTGGCTCTGGGTGCTCTGAAGCAGAGGTGGTCCCAAATCCAGCAGGTTTACCTTGAGATAAGTCAGGAACCATTTCTAAGCTTACAAAGATTAACTCACACTTTTAAAGTAACTTCTCAGTCAAGGTGATGCACTCAAGAGGGGAGAAGAGCCCACTATAATTTTCATTTGTCTTGTGTAGTGGGACTTGTCTTGTGTAGTGCAGCCTTGGCACTGCAGAGTGAAACCCTGAAACCCTCTGAAAGACTGACCAGGACTCTGCAGGGAGGACTTTCTGTTGCCTCTGGTGACATGGGACCAGCAGGGTTGAGGCTGGCAGACACCATCCAGTCCAAAGCCCTGGCTTGAGCAGCGTCAGCCCGAGCAGGATGTCCAGAACAATGTCCAGGGTTTTGAGCATCTCCATAGATGGAGAGCACACAACATCTCTGGGCAACCAGGTCCAGTGTCTGACCACCCTTAGTCTAAAAAGACCAGTGTTTCCTTGTGTTCAGGTGGGATTTCCCGTGTTTCAGTTCGTACCTGTTACCTCTGATCCTGTTAAAACCACTTGATTGTTGAATTTCTCTTTATCAGTATCAGTAAAAGCTATCAGGCTCTGATTCGTTGAATGATTAACATTTAAGACTGCATCAGTAAAAGCTATCAGGCTCTGATTCGTTGAATGATTAACATTTAAGACTGCATTTCAAACATTTTAATAGAACTCAAGGGTCTTTTTGGAAAATTTTGATGCAAATTTCCCAGAAAAAAATACACACTGCAATAACTATTTTTACTGATGCAGCACATGTGTCCTATCTAGGGTTGAACAAGCAGTTATTAACTTTAATGCAACAAAAACAGTATTTGGGGGTCAACTGAGCACTTCAGTTTCAATTTCACAACTGCATAGTGAACATGTGCTTCTAATCTGGCTATCAAGGTCATGGGATTGAAAACAAACTGGGGACAAAATGGTCACAGCCTTGATTCAACTATGCAAGCTTACGAAAAATAGCATTAAAATCATAGAATTAGAGAATCTCAGAATGGTTTGGGTTGGGAGGGACTTTAAAGCCCATCTCATCCCTACCCCCTGCCTTGGGCAGGGACACCTTCTACTGTCTCAGGTTGCTCAAGTCCCATCCAACCAGGCCTTGGACACTTCCAGGAATCCAGGAGCAGCCACAGCTTCTCTGGGTACCCTGTGCCAGGGCCTCCCCACCCTCTGTGTAAAGAATTTCTTCCTAATATTTCTTCCTAATACATGACATTCTGCAAGAGCTGTAGGGTGGTGTGAACTCTTGGGATCCTGAGGAATTATTCATTTCTGAAACAGCCACCAGAGCCCCCTTTACAACTGGTGACTTGTATGGACCAGTTGGTCATCCTCTGACCTGTCTGATACAGCTCTGGACAATTTTACTCCAGACATGTTCACTCCTTGGCCCTGCTTTTAGAGAATCTTTTGCACACAGGAATCAAAGGAGATAGGTTCTGTTCCCATGTCTCCCACAGTCTTGGTCTTGGGCAAACTGCTAATTTCTTTGTTTTGCAGCACCCCGCCAACAAAATGTCTCTCAAAATTTTTTTCCAGCTCTTGTCTTTACCTAACAACCCACCAGACATCAAACCCAAAAAGTATTACTCAAATATCTTTGTCAACTACCTTGTTTAAAATATGTGAGACAGGTCCTGGGATGTAGCAATGCCTGGATTATGCCATGGTTGACTCACCATTCAGTCATGGAGCATCTACCATCAGAGCGGGTTTTTTGCCATGTCTTGCCACATCAATAAGGAGCTTCCCAGGCCCTGCAAAAAACCCCATACAATGTGAAACCAAGGAATCCTGAATTCACAGGAAGTCCCACATCCCCTTGGGACAATGAGGAGTGGAACCACTCAATTTTTGTTTGATAGAATCACAGAGCCACAGAACCACAGAATATCCTGAGCTGAAAGGGACCCACAAGGATCATTGAGTTCAACCCCTGGCCCTGCACAGACACCCCAACAATCACACCATGTGCCTGAGAGCACTGTCCAAACACTGGGAGCTCTGGCAGCCTTGGGGCTGTGCCCACTACCTGGGGAGCCTGTTCAGTGCCCCAGCACCCTGTTGGAGAAGATCCTTTGTCTAATATCCAACCTAAACCTCTGCAGACACAGGTTCAGCTGTTCCCTCAGCCCTGTCACTGATCACAGAGATGGGTGCTGCCCCTCCACTGCCCCTCATGAGGAAGCTGCAGATCCTAGCAAGGTGTCCCCTCAGTCTCTATGGCAATACACAAGGCAGAAAGTCAGACAGATTTGATTAGCATAGCTGGTTTGATAACCAGGATGCCATGGCAGGAACAAACAGAACTTTGAAGATTGCAGGTGATGGGATTAAACCTGCTTACGGGAAACAGAAGATTCAATCATCTCTCTCCGAGCAAGAAGTGTTGTAAAATGTATGAGTTGTCTGTGTAATTTGTAACTTGATTGTAATAGTAGAAAATCATTAATCTTCCTAAAATGATATATAAGCTTTGGCAAAATCTGAGTAAAATCGAATTCTGATCACCGAATCAGTCTTCCCGTCTCTCCATCAATCGTCAACAAGTCTCCTCTTCTCCAGCTAAACAAACCAAGCGACCTCAGGTGCTCCTCAGTCACCTTCCCCTTCCCCTTCCCCATGCTGGAGTCCCTTCTTTGAACACTGCCCAGCAGCTGTGAGGCCCGGGGCTGCTAGAGAGGGGAAGCTGAGCAAGGCCAGCCCGTTCCAGCCTCGCAGTCAATGGCACTTCCAGCAGGACCCTGTGGCGCCTTGAGGCACATCCCGGGCTGTTGTGGGGACGGCTGCTTTCAGGCACCATAATCTGCCACATGTTCTCATTTCCCCTGCGTGCCAGACCCCTTTTGACACACTTTTCAAAGGAGCTGTGGAGCTCCAGATGGGGCTTATCCAGCTGCCCTCAGCCATGCTCTGTTCAGGACGTGCCCAGCGTTTCTGGCTCTCGGAGCCAGGAAAAACTGCAGTGTGCAGCTCATGGCCTGGGATTTATCCGGGACAGGCTTGCTTCAGGAAAGCAACGTGCTGGGTTTACAAGCTGCCTTAAAAAAAATTCTCATGGATTTCAAGCCCCGTGGAAAATACCATGTGTAACTGTGTTCAGCTCTCACGTTAACCAAAACATAATATTGTGTGCAGGGATAATTTTACCACTGGTGGTGCTATCAGAAATCCAGAGAAATAATCCAGGCCAAGCTTCCCATTTATGCAGAAGTAAGCACGACTCAGGTAAAAGGGCAAACACATTGTGGCTCCTGGGGGGTTGAATTCTTTGGGGGCAAGAGTGGGATTTCCAGGGATTTCAGGAGTTATAGACAAGCACTTCCATGTTTGTGAAGGTTTGAACTGCTTTCTAAAGCCAAGCCAGGAATTAAACAGCAACAAGGCTCTGACACGTATGCCTTCCCCCCCTGCTTTTGGAGCACTGAAAACTGTGGGCATCTAGGTTATTCCTGCTGATTCCTGCCCTGCTTGCTTTCTCTTAAGACACAAAAAAATGCTGGTTGAGGGGAATAAGACTTAGTTGTGAGGACAGAAGAAAAGAAAGACAGAGAAAAACTGAAGGGGGCAACCTTAGACTCACATTTAAGGACCTTTAGGGTCTCATTACACCAGGCCTGTGCCACGAGGGGAAGCCTACTTCCAAAATGGCATCATCAGGCCACACGGTCTGCAGCCTGTCCTGCCACTGCTGCAGGCCAGGCCTGGGGCAGCAGCAGCAGCAGAGGAGAAGGGAGCTTCTATAGAATGCAAATATATTTTTACATGCAGGACCTTGAAACCTCGAAACTTTGAAACCTCTTGAAACCTTGGCTGCCCTCTGTGGCAAAGACTTTGGCTGCCAGGGGCTGGCCTTGAGATGTGCAGGTGGGCTGGTTTGGTTCGGCCTGACTGCAGGAGAGGCATTGCTGACGTGGCAGAATTCTCCTCCTGGTGTGCACCCAGCATCTGAGGTTTAAAATGCCAGTAGGAGTTAATGCCCCCACTCCTAACACTAGAAAAATCTTGTTTCTGGAAAGCAGGAAGGACATCAAGTAACATCACCCCTCATGCAAAGGGCAAGGAGAGATTAACAGTGAAACTACCCAATTCTAGTGATTTTTGGCCTGGCAGACAGCAGGGAGCATCCTCAATGTAAGGAAAAAATGTAGCAGATGCAGGGATGATCCTGAGAAAGGACTAGCTCCAAGGTTTGGATTGGAAGGGACCTTAGAGTTCATCTTGTTCCAACCCTTCGTGACATGAGCAGAATCACCTTCCACTGGACCAGGTTGCTCCAAGCCCTGTCCAGCCTCTTCCAGGAAGGGCACACCTGAGGGATGTGGGCACCGTGAGGTCTGGCAGGCTGTCTCTCCTCCTTAGCTTGATTCTGTGGAAGGATGCTATTTATTTCCTCTTGCCAAGCCTCTTCTGGGCTCGCCTCTGTGATCAGGAGCTCTCAGAGGCTCATATTATCCAGGATAACAGGTCAGATTTCAGCTTCAAAAATGATTTGCTGCTCGCTGGCAGAAGCTTGAGGATAATTCCAGCTGTGTTCTACTGATCCACATGTAAAACAGAGATTTTCCTCCTCAAAGGTTGTTTAAAAGCTGCCAGTGCACAGACAATTTGTGACTTAATCCCTTCCCAGTCTCCAGGACAAAAGTGCAAAGCAAATTGTCTCGAGGTTTTTCTTGCTAGAAGTCTAGTTTGGGTTTTTAATCTGCTCCATGGAATGGCTTTGCCATGTCCCAACACCACTTTTATGATGGGCAGAGGTCTTGATATTAAGGAACAAGCCTTTGGACTTTGTGCCATAGCCTGACCTTGTGCTCCTGCAGGCTACTGACATCTAAAACAAGAACTGAGTGTCAGGTCATGAGAGAAAAAAGAAAACACAAGTAAGAGACCTCAGCTGATAACTCCACAAGTTAAAGGAGGAACATGACCTCTGTGTGGGGTAAAACATACCATAAAGGTAGAAAATGGGCTTAATGACCTCCTCATGCCTTATTCTTGGCGACTGAAGAAACCCGAGTTGGATGAGGGAGCATCTTTTATGTGTCCACTAGATTAGAGGAAAAAAATGTTCTTAGGCAGAAGCTGCATCAAGACTGTTACAGCTCTATGCAGTCAAATCAGATGATGTTGTAGATGGCCCTCAAAGTTTCTTGCATGGTTTTTTCCCCTCTAGGAAATTCATCTCAAGAAAAAGTTTATCTCCCAAGACCTCTAGAGGCATCAAGAACAAGGAAGAAGGGTTATTTATACCCCATCCCTGGAAGTGTTAAAGGGTTGGAGCAACCTGGTCTAGTAGGAGGTGTCCTTGCCCACAGCAGGTGTTTTGAACAAAATAATTTCTAGAGTCCTTTCCAACCCAAACTGTCCTATGATTCTATAAAGTACCATAACCAAAAGTGAAGAAAAAAGGGAAAAAAAAAATCTCCAGATGCACATGCTAAAGGGTAGGAAGGGTCTGCTCTGCCTCCAGCTTCTGCTGTTTCTTTCCATTTTCTCTTTTTAATATATTACCACAAGGAGAGACACCCCAGCTGCATTCTTGTCTGGTTCAGCAACTTGGATGTTAAACGCCAACATTTTCACAGGATGACAAAGCTGAGAAGTGTTTCCTGCTGGTGTCTGCAAAGGTGGATGGGACCAGGAGCGCTGCTCTGCTGAGGCTGTGAGCAGGTGGAAGGGCCACCAAAGCAATACTTTGGGGGGAATAAGTCATTCCATGCATTCCAAATCCTCATGGAAGGGCTGTATCACTGCCAGAGTGTGCTCCTGGGAGCATCTCTGTATTTTCTATGTGTGACAGAGATGCCCACACGTGTAAGAAACTAAAAGAAACAAGAAAAGAAAAAGGGAAATAGAAATGAAATGGTGCCCCTTACTGTGTTCAGAAGTACATCTCACCTTCCTGGTGAGGCCCACCTGGCTGCAGTTCCCTTCCTGCCATACATCCTCCAGAATCTCTGCTGACATAATATGCATTTTTCTGTGGAAAAGCATAGAAATTAGACATTGTGGATCCAGCCTGAACTCCCTATGAACAATAAGGAGAAATTTTTGACATGAGACCCCTGGTAGAGCATCTATGTTTGCCTGTGGGCTTAGCTATGGACTACCAGGGAGGGCACTGTTAAGTGTAGATATTACAAAAAATTAATTGTTTGTCAAATTAAAGTTTTCTCAGCCTAGCCAGACCATAACAACTAATTTAGTCCCATTATTACATAGGTCCCTAAAATCTAAGTGACCTAATTATGGATGGGAATTAGCAAGAAACTAAAATTGTTACACGCAATCTCCCAGAGCTGCACCATGCTTTGGTGATACTCCTTCATCCCATGCAACATTATGGGAGGCCATCAGCTTCCTAAATCCTTTACCTGGACAGCGAGGATGATGATGATGATGCTAGTGTGTGCTGGGGGCAGGGAGGGAATAGTCTTCCTCCATGGCCTTAGGTTTGCTGAGAATTCTGTGTGTCAACCCCATATTTATGTATTTCTCAATAGGTTACAGTCTTTCCTCTACTGTTTGTCCACGATTCTTTCTCCTTATAAAATGTTACTTCTCTTAAGGGGAAAAGCCATGCAACTGGACTAAATAATGCATACCTTAAAATAAAGCATGCTTGGGAATACGAGCTAAAGCAAGCCCCAAACCACAGAGGAGCAGGAGGCATTTGAACACTCAGTTAATTGGCTGACACAGCTAGGAGAGGCAAGGCAATGGATCTCTGCACCTTGCCAAAGTCCTAGGCACAGGAAAGGCTCTTAAATACACAAAATCATCCCTGAGTAGCTGGGTATGTGTTTTAGGAGTCCTACCACACTGGTAAAGTGGTCTCAGCAATCCAGTCCTTCCCCAGCCGTCACCTTCCCATGAAGGGCTGTGAATCAGTGTTGCCTCAAACGAGGAGCATTCAGTCAGAGGAAAACAGAGAAATGTGGCCCAAATTCTGTTGTTGTTACATAAACCCCCTCGCTGAACATCTGGAGAACATCTGAAGTTTAACAAAGCAGGCCTGCAGGCAGAGGCATTTTTGACCTTCCCCGTAATGGAAGCACAAAAATTGGGACTGAGAAGAGGGGAGGGAATATCACCAGAAATGGAAGACAAATTAAGTCCAGCATATTGGGACCAGCTTTGTCCCAGACACTGACAGGGCTCCCACAGTCCCACCTGAGCAGTGCACAACAGTGGGGAGAGACAAAGCAAGACTGCTAAACACAAGGTGCTGGGCACTTCTGAAGTATTCCTGCTGGTCCTTGTCTCCTGGGAAGCCAGCTTGCCATCCGGTTCTGGTTACAATTTTTTTTCTCTGGGCAAATTGGAATTTAAAGGGAACATTTAGATTTGTCTCTAAATGACATGATGTAATGATGGGGAAAACTGACAAACACTCCAGAACTGAGGCTCAGAATCTGACATTTTTCACTGGTTTGGGATCTTCTTTTCCTTTCTGCAGAGAGAAAATGCTAGGGCATGGTTCGGAGTGGAGGGAAAAATGAACAGAAGTGGGAAAGATCCCTCCTGTCACCTTTTTTTAGCAAAAAGCTGTAAAACAGCCCAAAGACAGGGAGATCTTTCCTCTGGTGCCTTTTGCATCCCTGCATTGGACATGGCCCAGGTGGGATGTGATGGGGGACATAGAGCAGGGGGTGGGCAGAAGCCCCCTTGTTCCACCCCTTCCTGCTGGCAGCAGCCCATCCTGTGGGCTGGGCATCCCTAGCCACAAATGTGTAGCCCAAGGGCTTGTCCCTATCATGTTCCTCCATGCCTGACTCCTGCCAAGGACTGTGGCAAGTCATTAATAGGTACTCCTTGAGCTGTTAAAACCCTCTTTCTTAAGGCAAATGTGAAGGCATTTTTTTTCATGACTTTCCACAGAGAGGAGAGCGGGAGGTTTGACATAAACAGCTGCCACGTGCAGAGCCATCCCAGAGCTGCTCCTCAGACTTTCCAGCTGTGAGTGATGTGTCCCCAGTGCTGCAGGAAGCCCAAAAAGCATTTCCACAGAGATGGAGGCAGCATGACTAAGAGGGGGGACATGAGACAATGTCCTATTAAATGTCCCCACTGTCTGGGGGAAAAAGTGACTTTACATGAATCCACAGTGAAAAGCTGTGGCAAGCCCTGGGACACAGAGGTGCGGACTTAGGAGTTTCCCCAAGGACATTTTAGAGATCTCTTGGGATGTAAAATCAAAATCTGGTTAGGAGGAAGTCAAGTCGGACAAACACCCTAAGAGACTGTGGAAAACAATTTATTTGACAAATTTCCAAAGTGGACAATTTTAGTAAAACATAGGCATAAAATAAAACTAACTGGTACAATGGAGTTTTTGGATACAAAGTAAAGAGTTTGGGGTGCTGATACCTGGCAGTCGCTGTTGGTTTCTCCGAAGCGCATGAATTCATAGCAAGAGCACCAATGGAAGCGCTGAAACAAAATCTCACCCAGACAAACCATATTTTCAGTGTGGTCCCGGTAACAACTGTGTAAACACCAAGGGCTCACATCACCCACATAAGTGATAGCACCTTTGTCAATATGTCTGTAGAGTGTGAGTCAAAGACCTTGGGAGATAATGGCAGCCTTTCCCTTGACTTCGGTGGGCTGAGGATGAAGCCTTAATTCAATATATTGTGCAGTTAGTGGATTTCCCTAGGGCCCAGGTGCCCAACTCCTAGGTGGTCCTATAGAAACAGTACTCCAAAAGAGCTTGCTGGGAATAAGTCAGCTCAGCTCTTTTAACATAAAAAATTTAAAATAATAATAATAAAAAAATCCCACTAACTGGGCTCAGAGAGATTTTCCAGAATGGAGCTTGAACCATAAAACAAGTCTTCAGGTTATTCATGAGGTTCCTGGTTTCACTGTAGGACCATGAGATCAGTAAGCAAGGGCGTGCAGTTATGTAGCTTCTTTTAGGGTTTCCCCCTCCCCAAAGGCCGCTGCCCATCTTTGCTTTGGTCAGTGTCCAGCCTCCCTGCCCCGAATGGGAGCGTCAGTGCCAAGGGATGCTCCACCACCCACCTCTACCCTAGCCCTGGGAAGTGAGTGTCCCATCCCCAGCCCTGAAGACCAGAGATGCTTGCACACAGCTTGGGTAGTGCAGTCCAGGCCTCTCTCCTCTCCAGGCATGGGAGATACAAACCAAACTTGCCAGCTGTGACAATGATCCCCTCTCAAAGATTGCTGACGTGTGACTATTTCACTAAAAGTACAGCATTAAGTTAGGATCATCATGACCTGGGCAAGTGCTCAACTGCTACATGAAAGAGGGAAAGAAATGAACAAAAGAAAGGTAGCTAAAAAGAGCATAATCAGCCTTAAGAGACCAGGCTAGATCTTACTGGTCCAAAAGTCCTCATCCTGATTCTTTCTTGGCAAAAACATAGTGGGATGAGGTTGGTGTTTTTGTTCTGACGGCTTATTGCTAGGTGTGCTTGTGTTTTCCTGCTGTGGGGAGGGAGGGCAGTCATGGGCAGTGTGGGAATTTGAGGCTAACAAAGCAGAGACACAGATGATGAAGCAGAGGGAGAGGGGAGGGGACTACGTACAGCCAGGCAGTGGTTCTATAAATTCCTCAGGTTGGTCAAGAATACCATTAAAATTATTTTTTTTTTGCTTTGTTGGTTTTCCTTTTTAGGTGAGACAGAAGTAGCTATGGCCTTGGCAGAAACCCACCCAGATGCTCAGTCAACAGCTATCTTCCTGGAGACAGTTTGGTAGAAGACACCACGCAGCAGAGAGGTGTAGTCGGGCACGCGGAAAAGGTGCCGCTCCCCGTAGGCCACATCGTAATCCGTGCTCTTCCCTGTGACCAGGACACGGATGTTTGGCTCGTTGGCTTGGCTGCCCACTGCCAGCACATAGATCTCAATGTCAGCCTTCTGTGCATCCTGCACAGCCCTCTCGATGGCCCTGGCAGTGATCCCTTGGGAGTGTCCATCAGAAAACACCAGCACCCTCTTCTTGGCCACGGCGCGGGCAGAGCGCCGGTACAGCTCTGTGATGAACTGCAGAGCGGAGTTGACGTCTGTGGCATCGTTCATGAACTCCATGTTGTCTACAGCCTTGGCAATGACCGTGTAGTTGTGCAGGAACTGAGCTTCCACTTTCTGCTGGTTCCGGCCGCTGTACTGCACCACCGAGATGCGCACAGAGTCCTCAGCAGGCTTGCTGGCCTCCAGGAACCGCTCCGCCAGCCGCTTCACAAACTTCTTGGTGGTCTCAAAGTTCTTGCTTCCCACACTGGTGGAGCTGTCCACCAGCATCATGATGTCTGCTGGCCCGGTGAAGGCGACTGCAAGGGGAAAGGGCCAGGGCTTGTTACACATTGGCTCTTCCATGGAAAGCTGATGAAATTACTGGCTGTCTCATAGGCTTCCTGCCTTGTCAGACTCAGGAAATCTCTACTCATGCTAGCTTTCTTTCCCCTGCCTTAGTGCTGTCCTACACTTATCCTTTCACCTGTTCATTCCTTCTTTTATTTGGTTTAGGATAGGCTAGGTAAGTGTTTATTTGGCTGAGATAATCTAATGACTCTTATTTAAATACAGTGGCTCTCCTTGTGTGTCTGGGGAATGCCTTCCTCCTCCTCACATCTTTTCTTTCCATGGAAATTCTGAGGACTGAATATGCTTCTGACTTGGAGATGTACTCCATTAAAACCCTCCCTGTATTCACTTTTCAAGCACCATTCTCCCATATCCTCCCCCAGAGCTATTTCGCTCATGCTTCCACCACTAGATAGTGGAAGCAGGTAATGAGGTCAGTTGCTAAAACCTGGGAGGGTCACAATCTTTCACAGCCTCCTCTCTATGTTTGAGATGCCAGACAAACAACCACCTAAGATTTTCCCCAGCTGCTTTGGGCTGGTGTGTGTGTGTGTGTGTGTGTGTGTAAGAGATCCTGAGAGTGTCTGACAGATCTTGCTCACCTCTCCAGCCCAGGAGCATCCCCATTGCAAAAGGTGGCCAAGCCATGCATCCCCACAAACACAAACTCTCACTTCCCCCATCACAGCATCCACAGCCCTTCAGAGTGGCATGAGGAGTCAATACTCACTTGGGCAGGTGTAGTCAGGACATTTTTTCTCTGTTAAGAAAATAAGAGAGATTAATGTCACCAGCTCACCCAGGAAAAACACTTGTCCCACAGAGCCACAGAAGGGACAGATGTTCACCCGCAGAAGGTGAACATCCACCTTTGCCACCTGTAGGCAAAGGCTATAAATGTGCATGAAAAATGGTGTGGACAGACACATCCTGCAGCAGTGAGGATGGGGACCTGACCACAAAATATTCTGAGACACAAAACACCCTTGTCCCTTATTTAACTAAATTTGATCTCTGTTCTCTTCCCTCACACCTACTTAAGAGCGTGACTGGGGGGACACAGAAGAAGGCATTCTGCATCCCTGGCCACCTTTCCCATTGCCTCCAGCCACTGCCTTTCACCCACCTTGGCAGACGTACGAGGTGATGTTCTGCAAGAAGGTGTCATCCAGGAGCTCGGCATAGTTGTCCCTTTGAATGGACAGTCCTGGCCTGGTTGGTCTGCTTAAACAAGCGATGTCATTCAGGTGATCTGGATTTGGAGGGTTCCGGAAAATGTCACCAATCCCAAGGGAAACCACCTGGGGGGAGGTTCGAGTTCATCACTGGATGCATTCATCATCTAATGCTTTCATAACTGTGTATGCCTGCCACTTCGTGAAAGTGCTTCTAGTGACAGCTGCGTCCCCTGCCCTAGTCTTGTTAGCAAGGACATAGAGACGCTCAGAGAGCCTGCACTGTGCTGCACAGCTGCCACGTGGCAGGTCCCCCGTGCCCTTACCGGGGTGACATCGCAGAGGGAGTTGAGTGGGGTGGGGTCCCGCAGGGTGTCGGAACGCCCGTCCGTGATGACGATGGCCACGCGCTTGTCGGACGTGAACCTCCGCAGCAGGTTGTCCTTGGTGAACTGCAGGGCCTCCCCAGTGTAGGTGCCCCCAGCGATCCACTGCAGGTTCTTGACTGCCCTGCAAGCACAGATGTCAGTGAGCCTGCCAGACCTGCCCATGGGTACCAGGGATGCCAGAACATGGCTTGTGACCAGGCAGACACCCCTGCGTAGGGATTTGGATGGAAAACTGGCAAGCTCCTTAATTTAGCCTCAGCACCACTTATGATGCCACCAGCCACTACCTTCCACTAAAGGACATTTAGATCATTGCAGCTGCAGGACCTGCTGGCCTGAAAATGGAGGATGGGAGGTGAGTAGGTGTCCCTGACTCACAGACCCCACAGACTCACTGCTTGAGCGCCCCGATGTTGTCGATGTTGGCATCCCCCATGGCCACCAGCTCCTGCGTGTTGTCATGGCTGTATTGCACAACACCCACACGGGACTCCCCAGCTTCAAACTATGGGACAGAACAGAAACCAGTTAGGAGCAGATACTTCAGGGGAACCCAGAGGCTCAGAATCTTGCTGATGGTTTCTCTTGAACGCCTTCATGGCAGGCTCTGATGTTTCTCTTCTCCCTTATTCTGGGCAGGCAGAGCCTCACCAGGAGTGGGACCAATTTGATGAGACAGTAAGTGAAAGGAGACCAAAACCTAGATCTCACAGCTCACTGGTCTGAACAGCAGCCATTGGACTCTCAGGCACACAGTGCAATTCTTCAGACTGTCCTGTGTGCAGAGTCAAGAGCTGGACTCAACCCTTGGGTCCCTTCCAACTCAGGGGCTTCTATGGTTCCATGAGAAGATCTGTTTTCAAGACTCCTGGTTTTCTTCCAACACGGTGGTTTTGCTACCCAGCTCTATCTTTTCTCCTTATTACTGGCTCTTTGCCATCCAAAAAGTGCCATGTATGCCTACCACACAAGAATTCAACAGCAGATTATGTGCTTTAGATATGGCTGGTTATGACTTCAGGAAAGTCTGGATTCCCAACAGCCCTTCAAAAATCACAGAGGTAAATAAAACATAATACAGCAGGTTACCAGAGACGAGTTAGGAAGGAAAGCAAGCATTTGTGTCCCTCTTCAGACTGAAAGATTTGCTACGAGGACAATATTGCTGGGTTTGGGCTGCAAGGGTAACTTTTAGTAGAGTGCTTAACTGGTGACCTAAATCCAAGTGGAGGGACTAGACATCAGAAACTTCCAACACACTCCAGACACCTGAAATGCTCATCAGAACAAGGGAGAGACTGAGACACTGATTGATCAGGCTGATTGAATGCTCAATGAGCCATCTGCTCTGGGGTGTGGAGTAAACAGAGTCTCTTTGCCCAGAGAGAGTGAAATGTCTACTTTGGGACAACAAACTGCTGTCTAACCTCCATCACTTTATGAATCTGAAAAGACCCACCCCTAACTTGAAGCCAACCCTAGTGAAGGCTTTTTGGAGTGGAGGCACCTCCCCATTTTCCTGCTTGCAGTGAAAAATAAGTGAGTGCACATAAGAATTTCACAGGATCCATGGAAATCTCACCTTGACCCGCTCGTCCTTGCTCAGGCGGTCAATTACTTTGATGATGAAGTCCTTGGCAATCTGGAAGTTCTGTAGGCCGATGCTCTCCGAGCTGTCCAACACAAACAGGAGGTCGACAGGACCACAGGTGCACTCTGGAGCAAGGCACAGGAGCAGAGGGACATGTTTTGCAGGGAGGCATTTCCAAAGGAACCAGCTGATGCCTGCTGCACCCCTGCCCAGCTGGGTGCCTATGCCCCATCCACCCCCAAAGCACAGTGCAAAACAATGCAGAAAAATAGCTGCATAGGAGACTTGAGAGCCAGTTTACAAATTTTTCCATTTGTATTTGCTCCCTAATAAGGCATGGGGCATTCCCAGGCTGTGAGTACCCTTAAACCACCCAGTAATTAATCCATAACCGTTTCCTCATAAGCCTTCTCACTTCTTCCGTTCACCCAGCCCAGCAGGACGGAGGTGACACTGGTGGGCTGGACTCAGCTTGCTCCCCTCTTTCTCGTAGCTGAAGAACATCATGTGCCCTTGGCTCTCCCTTCAAGCTTTTGGACTGCAAACCCAACCTATCAGGGCAGCATCAGGGAATAAAGCCCAGCACATTCCTCTGCTAACCAGCACAGGATTTGGAAGGAAGAGGACAGAGCTAGTTCCACAGTATGCCCAGAACAGACATCCCAGCTGCAAAAAGGGTGGAGAAAATCCACCCTTGCTGGCACAGGGCACCTTGACAACCATTTTCCACTCACAGGACTCAGCCACATCAGCCTCTAATCCGTGTGGCACACTCAGGAATTGCTTCCTGCCCTCCCCTGCCTGGCTCTTGCTCACGGGCTCTCGCTACATCTCTATAGCAGAAGGCAAGGAGCAGGGAAAGGGAGGGGTGCAAGGAAGGAGAAAGATTAGCAAATGTTTGCAGAGCAGCTTTGCCAAGTAACACTCACCACAGCAAGCTGGAGGAAAAGGGAGAGAAAGAGAGAACATTAAAATGTTTGACAAAAAGGTTTTTCACACCCTAATGCAGAATGCAGGTTTGTGTCTCTGCAAACCCACAGACACCTGACCTGGACAATCCAAGCTCACAGAGGTTTCTCTCCCACTTGAAATACACAGATTCTCTCCCATTTCAGGTTGGGATGCCCTGACCTGGAGCACCACACATAGCAGAGCTCTATTTCTGCACATGTCGATGCATTCTTATTTAAATAAAAATAAAAGCTAAGTAAGTCACCAGAGTATAGAGCTCAAAGTCAGTCCCCAAGTACCCTGCATCTTTCCAGCACTTCATTACTGGCCATGGGCCAGAAATTCTCTGTAGGACATATGTGCTGCTTCTCCCCATGGCAGGACACCCCAAACCAGGCCCCCTTTCGTAAGAGGGAATATTAAAACATGATATTTAAGAGAAAAAGAACATTGCAAAATGGGCCACTCAAGGATTTTTTTACACAATTTTGCTCATATTTTCCCTGTACAGAGCCACAGACAAACAAGTCTGTGCCACGTACAAGTGGGACACAGTTGTTTGAGCTACTCTAGAGATGGAGTTGGAGGTCCCTGGATCAAGGGGACAGTAGTGGCTCATGAAAGGGGAGAGATGCCCATGGATGACATTTCCCTGCCTGGGAACAGGGAAAAGTCAGCTGCCTCTTGTTTAGCAAGGCACTGAGCAGGGTGGGAGGAGAGGTACAGGGATACTCACAGCACATCTTCATGATGATGTCCAAGATTTCACATTCCTGAAAACAGAGGAAAATAAATGTTTGATTAACAGCAAAAGCAATGCACAGAGCAGGCCAGTAAGCAACATCCCAATCCTGTCCCACTCACATCTGGTCCTGGAGGCCCCACGGGTCCTGGTGGTCCCTGTCAGACAGAAGCACAGAGGAGTTACAGGAGCAGTCAGTTCTATCTGTGATGTACTCTAAGGAAACCTTGCCAAGCAATGCAGAGTTGTGAAAAGCCTCTTGGCTTCCCAGTTGCTGGCCCCTGCATCAGGCTTGCAGCAGGGCCATCTGCTTGTTTGCATGATGGCCTGGTGCTGCATGGAGGTGGAAGGAGGAGATCCACTTCCACATGCACTGTGTACACCCAGGTGGGAAGGCAGCGAGCACACACAATGTGTGCATGGCTTGGTGTTGCTCCCAGAGCACCCAGAGCATGGAGGGATGGAGGGATGGAGGGATGGAGGGATGGATGGAGGGATGGTTGGATGCATGGCGCTGGGGCCAACCCTGCCAGGGTCCTTACTTACTGCAGGACCTTCACGTCCCCTGTAGCCCTTTGCTCCTTTGATGCCACTGGGCCCAGGAGTCAGGTTCTGGAATGAAAACAAAACAAAAACTCGCAGATCTATGTGTGTCAGAGGTCAGCATCTTTCCTTCCAGATGTCTGATGAGCCATGCTTCACCACTGAAGTGTTATCTGAGGTTGCTGTACCCAACTAAACAAGGACTTGGAAGGGGCACTGGGGAAATCTCCCTCCATGGGGCAGTGATAAAGCTCAGATCACCAGTGTCATCACCATCAGTGCTACCTGGAAGCATACAAAGCCTTGCAGAGGTGATGCCCACTTCAGCCTAACAAATGTGGAGGTTTGCCAGCTGTTGGACACAAAATGAACACCTGGAGGGAGTTCCCCTTGCTATCCATCAGTCACTGCTCAGAGGCAAAAGGCTAAAGATTTACAAAGTCTGATGGGCTCTGGCTCATCATTGCCCAAGGCTCCTGCACTGTACTCACAGGAAAAGAGGATTCAGCATTGCACAGGTTACTCACATCGTTGCCAGGATCACCAGCTTCCCCTTCATCACCTTTAGGTCCAACATAGCCTTTTGTTCCCTGAAAAACAGTATGGATGAGACTGCTGTGTGACAGGCTGTTGTTAGTGTGGTGAAGTTGGTGCTGGCATGTGGTGACCTTGTGGAAGCTGGCTTGGGAAAGGGGTGGAGAGCAGCACACAGGCTCCCCAGCACCAGATTTCAGTGCTCTTGATAAGGAGAACTTCTTAGGTAGCTTTCACTGCTACAAAATCACAGAATCATTTAGGTTGGAAAAAAAACCTCTAAGATCGAATCCAACTACTAACCCAGCAGTAAATCAAGCCCCCAGCATAGATAGCATCATCCATCTCCCCTGGGTGACACTCCAAACCCCAAACTCTGGCTCTGGCACTGCTTCAAAGAGTACCCAGCCCAAGCTGCTGCCCTTGGGTTACAGCCCCAGCAGAACACTTCCACTGGAAGCATCCACTGCAGGGAGAGGCAGGCAGAGGGAAAAGAGGGTTTTAGAGGAGCAGGTTGCTTCAGGGAGTCCATTCCACCATGCAGCTGATGGAGAAGCTCCAAGTGCCAAACCACCACCAAGGGCAAATCCTGTGTGGCTGAGGAAGCAGCACACTTACATTAATGCCAGGGTTGCCTCTGTCTCCTGGCTGCCCCTGGGGATGGAGAAAAGGAAGCATGTTAGGTTGGACAAATAGACATAATGGTATTACAGTTTCAAGGCAGCACAAAAAAACTTACTGGGGCACCTGTGAATCCAATTGTGCCATTCCCAGGAGGACCGTCCTCCCCCTGGAAAGGGAGGCAAACATAGATGAGATAAAGAAATATAGATCCCTCAGATAGCATGGCAGCAGGATGCTGGTCTCCTCGACAGTGTATCTCCCCAGCACACTCACCTTTTCTCCCATCAGCCCAGGGTCCCCAGGCAGCCCAGGTGCTCCTGGCAATCCCTTTGGGCCCTGGAAAGGGCAGAAGAAGGAATCAAGCATTGCACAACATCATCTGAGCTGGGAAGACAATGACTTCTGAGGCAACCCTCTACCAACACAAGCCCACCGTGGAGGTGTTCTGCTTATACAGGAGCAAGGTGAGGATTTACATTAAATGCCAGAAAGAAGTTCTTTACTCTGAGGCTGGGGAGGTCCTGGCACAGGCTGCCCAGACAGGCTCTGGCTGCCCCAACCTTGGGGGTGTTCTGGGCCACGTTGGACACGGCCTGGAGAGATCTGAGATAGTGGGAGGTGTCCCTGCCCACGGCAGGGGGTGGCACTGGATGAGCTTCAAGGTCTGTCCCAACCCAAACTGTTCTGGGATTTCTATGAAAGCCAACAGCTGTGCTTGTCTTCCATTTGCTCCCGCCCTTGGGGATCAAACCTGCTTGGCAATTCAGGTGGCTCCCCCCAGAGAGCATCTTCCCCAGCTCCCATGATGGGAAGCTGTGTGGTTTGTGGTGTGGCTATAACCTCTCCAAGAAGTGACCTGTGGGAGGTGGGGAAAAAGGCAGCTGTGGCCTTAAGGACCCATGGGAATGCCTGGATGTCTGCCAGGAAGCCAGTGCTGTAGCCTGTACCAATAGGTTCAACAGGGTTCCAGCATCCACGGGATTTGGGCAAAGACCTAAGGGGCAGCTCCTGCTGCTCATCCTTGCATCTCCTCCCTGCAGAAGAAGCGATGATGAAGCGGCACTGACCTCACCGCCGGGGGGGCCGTCATCTCCCCTGTAGCCTTTGGGTCCTGGGGGTCCGGGTTCACCCTAGGGAAAGACAGAGAGATCTCTCAAAGGGGGGTTCTCTTGCTGCTGCTCCTGCCCTGAGGGGCTGGTCCCTTTGTTATGTGATTTGATGGGTAGAACTGCCCGTCCATGAGTCAGCTCCATCTTGAACAGCCCCAGAAAGGAGCTATAGATGAGGGCTAATACTGAGAGGGAGGTGATTCAGGAGCTGTGCCTGGCTCCTCCTTTTCCTCCTTTCTCCCTTATGCCATTTTCTCTGCAAAACCCTATGGGAGGGAGATCCCTGCTGAGCATGAATCAAACCCAAAAGCTCTCTGAGCCAAGGTGTGACACCACAGGTATGGGCTGAACATCATATGCTTTCAGTGGCAGGCCCCCAGAGCCACCCCTCTCCTTCAGAGCTCACCCCAGTAACAGAGGACCTGGTGGGAAGAGGACCAGGGAGGACAGGCTGATGCTTTCCAGGATCCAAGCACAGCTGTGTGGCACAGTGGCATCTCATCAACCATGACAGAGGTGCCCCTGGAGGGTGATCCTTGGTGCAAGCACGTCACCCTGAAGGTGACACAAACCTCACTGTGCCTCACAGCTGGGACATGTCTGGGTCACAGCCAGGGCTCTGGGGAGTTCCTGTCCTCAGGAGGCTGCAGAACCCTGGCAGCGTGAGCTGGAACAGACAAAGCTGTCACGTTGCCACATCCCATCTGGGCAAAGGCTGCTCACTCTGCCAGCTGCAGGGCTGGCCAGAGACAGCACGAGACAGGAGAGAAGGCAGGAGGAGGGTTCTTTTCTCTGAGAACTCCACAGATTTTCAAGGGACTCCCTCCACCTTCTGCTCAGTGCCCACAGCCCTTTGCAGGGTTTGCTTTCCAGGAGGTGGGATATGCTGGTGGACAATGACTGAGTAGTGATGCTCTGGCATCACATCAAATGTTCAGGCAGCATTTTGTGTGGAGCTGGGTGTGCAGCCGGTCCCCAGGCAATGGAGAGGACAGAGGGATGCAGAGAGCTGGTGCCAAACATTCGTACACACTGCAGGCACCCTTCATGCAAGGAAAGGTGTCCTTGTGGGTGCAGAAATCTTAAAATTGCACAGTGCAGAGCACTGAACTGCTCCAAGGCATGTGACCTTATTTCTGCACAAAAGCCCAGAAGAGAGAAATCTTGGAAGGAAGGACAGGAACTTGAGATCCTTCACTCCAGCCAAGGCTGGAACCACGGCACCCTTGGCTCACACTGGCCACTCTCATCCTCACTGCAGCAGCACAGAGCAAATCCCTCATGGCCCTGGAGGAGTTTATGATGGATGACACAGGAATTTGAGTGAGGAAATTTTGTCCACTGCTCCTCTGCACGCAACAAGGACCTACAGAAGGGATGGGCACTACTGCCAGGAATAGAGAGGGACCACCAAACCTGTCCATGAGGCTCAGGGAAAGAGCAGGCTGGCCTTTAGCTTCTCTCAGAAACAGGATGAAAGGGACTCACAGGGTAGTGGGAGCACTTTCCCCTTGCCAAGAGAAACACACTTCAAGGTCCAGAGCTTGCTGATAACATAACTTGAAAAATACTTGTGTTTGCCAAGGTCCCACTCTTACCCAAACCTAATTATGCATTTATTTTTAATTTGGCCAAACACAAACATTCTTCCTCAGCTCATGGAAAAATCATCCTCACTTTGCAACTGCTTTTCAAATCTCCCTGGAGTGGTGGGAGTGCTGGGGCAGCCTCTGGCCTGAGGAGGCACTGGAACTGCTGCCTTTGTAATGCTTTCCTCTCTGACAGGGGTTTGACTCCAGTTCAGTGGTGGAGAAGGAAAACTAGTGGCCCATAGGCTCAGTGACAGCAGGGAGACCATTCTTTCTTCTCTTCCTCCCCAGCAGGAAAGGCTGTCTGGAAGCAGGATCTATCCCAGCCTAGATCCTCATCAAATTTCTGTCTTCTGCATGGTCTTCCTCCTCCCTTGAACCTGGAATGTGCCTCTACCACAGGGAGAGCAGCTCCAGCCCCAGCCTCTTTTGCTGGCACCACCCTGCAGCACTGATCAGTGGATCATTACATGCACACATCCAAAGAGCTGCCTTTCCACTGGGACCAGCTCCCAAAAAGGCACCCGAGCAAGCTGGATGCTCCCAGACTCTCTGGTCATGGCAGGGTCTCAGCTCTGCTACAGCATCTGGACAATATCAGAAGAAGTAGGATCTGGACAATCCTCTTGTGGGGATTTGGTGCTCTTCACTAGCACGGGGCAGGTTCAGGGGAAGGACAATTCCAGGCAAGCACGAGCCTGGCACAAGCACAGACTCTCCAGGCTGTGGCACAGTGCAGGTCTGACGTGGGGTCACCCATGCTGGGGACAATGTGAATGCAACAGCCACTCCTTCACAGCTGTTCTACACTCCACATCTCCAAAGGCTCTCCAACACTTGGCCAAGCAGAATGAAGATTAAAAGCTATCTCACATTTGTCTGCACGCTGGCGTCCACGCTTCACCTCTTGTGGGAGCCCTGCTTCACGAGTGTGGGAGTGTTTATTCCTCTGTCTTGGGTTCCATCAAAACTCCCATGGTGTGGGTAGAAGGGGCATTGTCCTACAGAGCCCAGTTCAAGGGTGATGTCAAAGTGTGCTTGCTCAGGTGCAAAGATCCTGTTGGCCATTGCAGTCAGTGCCATGGCCGTGAAGGATTGACCTAGCAACACCCTCAGACCCCAAGTTATCAGCTGGGAAGAAGGAGCCTTAAACTGTACAGAGGACAGAAGCCTTCCTCAGGCTGCAGGTGGCCCACCCTGCTCTTCAGCAAGCCTATGTGGTTTGAGATCTGTTCCTTGAGGCACACAAAGCACAAGCAGATCCCGCAGCAGGAGGGCCACACCTTGCAGTCAGCAGACTTGAGGAATGCTGGCTCTGGGAGAGGCTGTCTCTGCAGGATGCCAAAGGTGTCAGGGACACCACTGGGGCCACATCAGGATATCCTCACCGACAGTGACGCCTCTGACTGAGATGAGCAGCTTCTGGTCCCAGGGCTGAACATTTTGTGTGTGGCTGCAGCTTGCACTTGCCAGTTTCCAGTTCTGTCATATGTGTTGACATTTGTTTCCATGGGATTGGGAAATGGTGTGCAGGTTCTTCTGCCCACAGCCCAGCAGCCAAGTCTCCATTTTTTTGGCCCTGTTCATATCCTGGGTCCTCATAAAATTCCCTGCCCTTCTTCACCAGCTTTGCTTCCTGGTCTGGAAGATGCTTAGTAGTCGCCCCAAGATGCTGTCCTATCCCACTCTCCCTGGCATCCCAACCCCTTCCATCTGGGATCCAGAAGGTTAAATCAAGCTCTTACCTGGTCACCAGGTGGTCCGAGGGGTCCTTCCCGTCCTTGGTCACCAGGTGGTCCAGGCTCTCCCTGAAAACACACACAAAGAGCATGAGAAGCACAGAGGAGCAGGCGTGGGTGCAAAGGGACCTGTGTGCAATGGGAGCATAGGTGCAGCACCCACAGTGGGATGGAAATGCAGTCATGCAAACAGGCAGGAGTTTGAGGCAGAGTTGGGAATTGAGTAGGAAAATGTCAGAGGTGGAGGGTGATAAAGACAGGCTTGAATCCAAGATGATAGCCCCAAGAGGAAGGCCTTGTGAAGCTTCATCTAGGGGACATTTTTCAGCCCCTTTTGTGCCAGAAAGGAAAAAGTGTGGAGAGAATAATCTTCTGCAGATACACAGACCTGGCCCTGGACCCAAACCAGCCACACTCTGCACCCATGGCTGCTCTTCTAGAGCTGTTCCTGCCCTGGGCAGTCTGCAAGGAGAGGAACACAGCTTCCAGGATAGTTGCATCCTTCCTTGAGTCTGCCATCCCTATGGAGCTAAGGGGATTTTCATGGGAATGTGCCACAGATGAAGGGAGAGACACCCTCACCTCTCACTGCCAATGTTTTCCCCTCTCCTTTGCTGACACTCAGAACCCTGAGCCAGGGCTGTTTGCAGAGAACTGACAGCCCAGAAGGGTGCACAAAACCTGAATCTCAGTGATTTTGCACCCCAACAGCTCCAGTAGAAGGAAATATACCATGGACATGGCTCAGTTCCCTTTCACTGAACAGCCTTCCACCAATCCAGGAGAGCTGCATCCCAACAGGGCAGTGTGCCTGCCAAACCCAGGCTGGCTCTGCAGCACCTTTCCCATCCAGACCCACGGCCAGGAACAAGCAAGAGGGGGAGGCAGAGGAGGGAGGAATTTGAGGGAAGTGGTTGAGAGGTTGGTGAAGCTGTTGTTTGCAACCTAGAAGCATCCAGATGCATATGCCAAACAGCAAATATAAAACACAACTTCCAAATGGCCCCGAGACGTTTCTGGCATGGTTACACAGCCTCGTGCTTGGACTCAAAGTTGGAAGGAAGCAGCCCATCATCTGCTGAGCAATTTAACTGCAGGACACTGGCGTGCCTTCATCTCCCATACATCTGCCCTGCACACCCCGTGCAGCAGCACTGATGCTCCCTGAGCAGTAAACAGGAAGGGGGAGGCTGCCAGAAGCCCCCTGCCAGAGCTACCCTCTCCCCAAGGCAGACCTCTGCCTCTCTCCAAGCTGGTACTGTGTGCTGGCTGTCCTCACTGCAGGGACAGGGGATGTGTGGTGCAAAGGTGGCTGGGGATATGGGATGCTGCTGTGGAATGTCCTGGCTCCCACCACCCCTACTCTGCACAGCGCACCCCTTGCCCCTCCTTGTGACGTGTGACACGGCTGTTGCTCGCCACATGTTTGTCCTGGCCTGCTGAGGGTTCCTGCCTGTCCCTCCCACACTCACACTCGATGACTCATCCCAGCAGGCTGGAAACATACTTTCCTAGTGACTCCCACTCAAAAGGAGAGGGAAGAGTGTTCTGTCTTCCATCCACATCCACTCACGCTGCCCTGCTGCTGATTGTACCTGTGCCCTCCTGCCCGAGCTACTGGTAGCCCAAGCAGAGAAGGACACCTTGACTCTTTCCTCTCGATTGATTTTTCCAGCTATGAGGAAGGAATTGACAGCTGTTCACCTGCTCTTGGCTTGCTGGGCATGTTCTCCTCTGGATTTGGGGTGTTTGGTATTACCTGCCGGCATAAAGGGGCAATTTCTGGGGGACAACAGCAGGTCCCTCCCAGACTGGCAGGTCAAGGCACTGAGCTTGCCTGCTGGCCCACAGGTCACTGGCCACCTCCTCCCAGCCCCTGTCTTGCAAGCATCACCCTGTTTGAAAGCAGAAGCTGAAGGCTGCCCCTGTCTTGCAAGCATCACCCTGTTTGAAAGCAGAAGCTGAAGGCTGCCCTGGCTTGCAAGCATCACCCTGTTTGAAAGCAGAAGCTGAAGGCTGCCCTGGCTTGCAAGCATCACCCTGTTTGAAAGCAGAAGCTGAAGGCTGCCCCTGGCTTGCAAGCATCACCCTGTTTGAAAGCAGAAGCTGAAGGCTGCCCCGGCTTGCAAGCATCACCCTGTTTGAAAGCAGAAGCTGAAGGCTGCCCCTGTCTTGCAAGCATCACCCTGTTTGAAAGCAGAAGCTGAAGGCTGCCCTGGCTTGCAAGCATCACCCTGTTTGAAAGCAGAAGCTGAAGGCTGCCCTGGCTTGCAAGCATCACCCTGTTTGAAAGCAGAAGCTGAAGGCTGCCCCTGGCTTGCAAGCATCACCCTGTTTGAAAGCAGAAGCTGAAGGCTGCCCCGGCTTGCAAGCATCACCCTGTTTGAAAGCAGAAGCTGAAGGCTGCCCCTGTCTTGCAAGCATCACCCTGTTTGAAAGCAGAAGCTGAAGGCTGCCCTGGCTTGCAAGCATCACCCTGTTTGAAAGCAGAAGCTGAAGGCTGCCCTGGCTTGCAAGCATCACCCTGTTTGAAAGCAGAAGCTGAAGGCTGCCCTGGCTTGCAAGCATCACCCTGTTTGAAAGCAGAAGCTGAAGGCTGCCCCTGGCTTGCAAGCATCACCCTGTTTGAAAGCAGAAGCTGAAGGCTGCCCTGCGGGTGCAGTTACCGGCTGTCCTCTTGGCCCACGGTCACCCGGCGAGCCCGGGGGTCCTCTCTCTCCATTGCTGCCCTGCAAAGAGAGGGTGACATCACAAAGTCACGGCCTGCTTCCAGCAGGGCAAACCCCTCCCTCACTGCCCACCTCTGAGCAGGCTCAGCCCCAGGCCCCCTCCTCCTCTTCCAGAGGGCACCAGCCCCTGCCCTGGGCAGAGGCACTCTAACTTACCCGTTCTCCAGGAGGACCATCCTCACCTAGAGCACCCTGTGGAGAAACAAGAGGGGCGGTCAGGGGGTGGGGATGGCCAGCAAGCACACACAGGGACACCACAAGTAGAGTACTCACGTCATCACCAGTCTCTCCTGCTGGTCCAGGCTCACCCTGGTTCCCAGGAGCGCCCTGCAAGGCACAGGGATGCAAACGAGAAGTTAGACAGTTCTGGAGCAAAGCCCTGCACACTTGAAGAGCTTTGTTCAAGCTCTGCTTTAAAGCCCAGGATGGAGCAGGGGTCCCTTCACAGAAAGCAGAGGATGTTCACACAAGGGTGCTTCTTCACCCACCTTCTCTCCAGGGTTGCCAGGAATCCCCTGTCGGCCAGGCTTTCCATCATTCCCAGGCTCCCCCTTCACAAGAACACAAGGCACCATCAAGACTGCATCCAGCAGGGATTTCAGCTCCCACAGCACAAAGGCTGTCAGGAGCCATAGCGCACCCCAAACCTCTTTCAGGGTTGTGGTGTCTCCCCATCCCAGCAGATTCCTCCCTACTCCATTCCCAGTGAAAACCACCTTTTCAGAGCACTCCTCTGACACCTCAGGAATGCTTTGTGCTAGGCTTGTGGGCACCCACGAACCTTGGGCACACTATGGGTGATGAGAGCCATCCTTTAGTGAAGAGGCCAGGTTGGACATGGCTTGGAACAACCCGGTTTAGTGGAAGGTGTCCCTGCCCATGGCAGGGGGTGGAGTGAGGTGGACTTTAAGGTCCCTTCCCATACAAACCATTCTGATTCTGTGATAGGCTTGCTCCAAGCAGTGCAAGGAATTTCCACCTACAGAAAAGGGGTCCCAGCATCCCTCCTCTGTGTGAGGCTGGCCAGAGCAACTCACCTTTGCTCCCTTGGGTCCAAAAGCACCGGGATCTCCCTTTGGTCCAGGCGGGCCTTGAGCTCCCTGTTGAAATTAAAGGCAGCATTGCTGAAACCTGAACTGGTGTCACCATCTGCAGGAAACTGGGCATGCACTGAGCATCCCAGCAGCCTGGCAGGCAGCTCCCACTTGGGATGGACAGCAGGGCCATGGCCAGAAGAGACTCCTGCACCATGGAGCCGTGCAAGCAGTGCTGCACCCACATTGCTGAAACACTTCTGAAGCTCAGTGGAAAATGGCAGAAAAGGTGGTTTTGAGCTGTGGTAGCTGGACCACAGTTACACTGGTGCCCCCACAAATGTGTCATACATGGAAAAAGCAGGGAAATTGGGGAGATGCAATGTCAGGATAATGTTTTCCAGAGCTGCATCTTAGGCAGTCCCAAGGCAACTGGGGACAGCTTCCAGGCAAGGATGAGGCAGACTGCCCCGGGGTCAGTCCTGAGGTGCCATGGCTGGGATAAGCATCCCACATTTCCAAGCAATTCTCTATTTCCACACACCATCATGGGGGACTTGTTCACTTGCATGCAAGGGGCACCCACAGTGTACCTACGTCGAATCCAGGTGAGCCTTTGCAGCCAGGTAATCCGGGGTATCCAGCTTCACCCTGTCAGGCAGCCAAAGCAGAGGTTCCCAATGAGTGACACTCATGGGAAGACCCCATCCATCATCCCAGACCCCTGGAAGTGACATTCCAGCTCCATCCCTGGCTGGCCCTGCAGGGAGGGAACTCCTCTGCCCCACAGGCTTCATCCCCAGACCCCACCATGGTTTTGGAGCAGCAAAAGCCAAGGTGCTCAGGCCAGCAAAGTGCCCTGGAGCAGATATTTACCTTCATGCCATCAATACCATCGATTCCACGCTTGCCTTTCTCACCCTGAAACAGAGTACAAGGACCACAAAGTGATTCCCAAATTCCCAATGCCTCCCAAACATCAAACAGAGAAAAATGGTGCAAAAGCAGAGTCTAACCTTGGCTCCTTTGGCTCCTCTTGAGCCCTGCAGAGGGAAGGAGAAAGGTGTCAGACACCCATGCAGAGCAGATCCATCCCCCCCACCTCAGTGCAGTCCCCACACCAGCTCAGTCTGAGGGCACAGCCATTCACCACTCCTCTGCACACCACTGGATCCCACTGGATCTGTGTTCCTGGCCCTGGCAGTGCCAGTAGGAGGGCTGGATATTGGGGGACATAGCAGACTCCAACACCATGCAGCTGCAGGGCCAGCCCAGGATAACCGTGCATGGGGACACAGGGATCTCCCCCAAACATCCTTGTGGTCCTCACCTTTTCTCCTCGGCTTCCTTTGTCACCCTAGAGAGGAAAGGAGAAAGGGAAATGGGAGAATGAGAACACTTGCAGCACAAAGTCTGTGACCCACCTATGAACCACCTTTGTGAGCCTGCAGCCCCACATACCTTCATTCCTTGGTAGCCAACAGGTCCCATGTCTCCTGGCCTGCCCTTGGGGACAGAAACACGGTGTTACAGAGGCAGATACAGTCACCACCATGGGACAGCATCCCCCCAGACTCTTGATATGAGGCTCAGCTGCCATTCTCTTACACAGGAGCCTCTCTCATAACTCTGCTCCTTGTTTTCCTGGTCTGGGAGCACAGGATTATTGTGGTGGACCAAGAGGACCTGCCTTCACCTCCACCATCTCCAGCTCTTCATGGAGGTGAAGGAAACTTTGTGCTTGGGGACACATCATTTGGGATGAAAGCAAAGGGCAGAAAACGCTTGGGAAGGAAAAATGCATGGCATGGGGTTTCCAATTTGGCAACACACAAGATGGATAACTGCATACTCATGTGTGTGGGAGAAATGTGTCTCTCCAAAATAAGTGTGCCTAGTAAAATAAAAGAGGGAGGAGGAGGGAAATAGTTTCCTCATGCTCTCAGGTTATTTACCAAAGGTTTCCCTGTAACACTGCTGTGCTTGTTGTGTCAGAGGACGCAGAAGGGAGCTGAGAGTCCACCCCTGGGCTGGCACACATGAGTCAGAGATGTGTCCTGCAGGAGGGACGGCTATTTTGGGTGAGGAACAAGGAAGCCTTGTAGCAAGAGGAGGAGTCACCCCACTGCACAGTATGACTGCACACCCCATGGAAACAGGGTGATGCTGATGAGGATGTGCCCAAGAGGTTTGGCCAGAAGCAGCCAAAAACCAGCCCCTCTGCAGAGCCACCACAGCTTGTCCTTCACTTACTGGGTCTCCAGCCTCTCCTTTTTGGCCAGGAAGACCTGGCTTGCCTCGTTCTCCCTGCAATACAGGACAGAAATACAGTTAGTTCATCATCCCCAGGAATAGAATGATGACCTGTTGAAAGAAGAGCAGGGAGGATGGGAGCAGAAATGCTCCATGGATACAGAGAGCAGATGGTGCTGGCTACATGGGAGCATGGTGTGGGTCCATGCCCCACAGGTGACCTTGGATGCTTTTTCCAACCTTCTTGGTTCTATGATAATGATTCCAGGTCTCTGAACATCCCCAGTGAGCCCATCCAACAGCCCCAGTCCTCCAGCACAGCCATAACCAGTCCCTCACCTCATGGCCAGGGTCACCAGGAGGTCCGGGGGGCCCTCGCGGAGGCTGCGGGAGAGAGGCGTGGGTTAGAGCAGCCTGAGGAACAGCCTGGGACCACAGGGATAAGAGGGAAGGGAGCAGGGCTCTCAAAAGCCTGACTCACCTGGCACTCGAAGGAGCAGCACTGCACAGAGGGAAGGCAGAAACAGCATTAGAGGAGGGGGCAGCAGCAGGGTCAGGCTGCACCCCGATTGGGGAGGGGGCTTCCCAGGCTGACAAGGGTTGCCTGCAGGGCAGGGCTCTGCCAGGAAGCGCCCCTGAGCCATGGGTCACCCACAGGGGACAGGCCCAGTTGCAGGGGGACACTCACCGATTGCTCCGTGTTAAGTTTCTGCAAGACAAGAAAGCAAAGAGAAGAGTTTGAGGAGGACAAGGGGGCCTGGGGAGGGGGCGGCCTGGGGTAGGGGGTGGGCAGTGCTCACAATCATGTCGATGATGGTGTCGATGGTCTCCTCCACATCAATCTCCCGCGTGGGCTTCAGGCTGGTGGCGGTGAAGTTGCGGCGGTAGGCGTGGTCGGTGGCGATGATGTTCAGCCGCTGGTCCTGGGGGTGGGGTGGGCAGAGTGAGACCTGTGGGCACCTGTGCAGGCTCCAAGTGCCCTTTCTTTGTCACACTGGAAACCCCCTGCCGGGAGCATTCCTGCTGTGTGGTCCCTACCAAGTGGTTGGGGGAGATGGCGACAGAGAACACTTTGATCCCCAGGAGTTTGGCTTCGTTGGCAGCATCATCCAGGCCTCCGCAGGGCTCCTTGTAACCTTCCAAGGGATGTCCATCAGTGACCACAATCAGGTATTTATTCTCCTTGTGATGGGAACCACTGGTGGGGTTTAAACATGGGATTTAATGTTAACAGGATTTAGCTGGAGAGAAGTGGTTTGGACACCTGGGCACGCTCGCCTGAGACAGTGCCCCAGCCTGGTGTCAGGGCATGCTTCATCCCAGTAAAACTGGAGCAACTTGCCACCCCTGTCCCTGTGCTGTGACCTCTTTTCCCAGCCTGGGGACAGCTCTGCACAACGCACAGGGATGTCCCAACCCAGAAGCTCCCACTCTCCACCCACCAGAGCCACACCTTCCCACCCCGCTGCGCCCACCGCGGCCTGGCTGCCTGACCCGATGAGCAGCTCCTCGATGCCGCGCTTTATGGCGCAGTCGGTGTAGGTGCCCTTCCCGATGTAGTTGATGGCTGACACTCGGTTCTTCAGCTCACTCTGCCCACTGGGCATCGGCGTGAGGCTCTTGATGAGCACCACCTCGTCGCTGTAGTGCAGCGCTCCCGCGTTCCACACCAGGTTGCGGTCGCAGCGGTAGTACCTGCATGGACACACCGGGACACGGGGTTCCCTTTGCTCGCACCAGCATTGAAAATGCAAATCCTCTGCAGAACAGGGATTTGCCAGGGTTCCCTGCTCTCCTGCAAAGCTGGGGCATGCTTCCCATGCAGAGCACAGCATGGGACCCCAGGGCAGTTTGTCCTGCAGGAGAAAGGGTAAAGCGATGCGGTGGGTGGGCATCTGCAGGGATCAAATAGCTTGGCAGAGAGGCTTCTGGAAGAGGCACCAGGGGCTGGAGCTGGGCAGGAGGAGCTGAGACAGACAGCCAGGTATGTATGTGTGCAAGGCAAGCAACCACTGAAACACCCTGCAAAGAGGTTTTCTGCTGCCAGATGTGTTAAAATCAGAGAGGGAAGCCTCCCTCGGAAAGATGCTCTGACTTGGGGAAGGATGACTATGTGCAGCCCTGTCCTGTGCACTGACACATCCAGCACCTGTGACTCCATGGGACAGAGGCATCACCTGTGCTTTGGCCACTGCCCTGAAAAAGGTCTTTTCAGGATATGGGGACCAATCCCAAAGGGATACAATTTCTTTTTTCAGTAAGCAGGGACCAGTCCCAAAGGAGTAGTGTTGCACATTTTCACTCTGCCCAGTAGGAGCTGTCCCAAAGCCACCTGAGTCTTGTCCACTGCTGCTCCATCCATCCCACTGCAGGACTGAGCCCGGGGCCTTACACAGGGGAGAGTGATGCTGCACTGATGGAGGCCTGGCAAGTTGTTCCCAAGCACAAGGCTCCTGGTCATTCAAAGCCTTGTGAGACAACTCTCCCGCTTGGGCAATGGATAAGTGAGCTGTTAGCCCCCTCCTGTCTATCCTGAGATAGGGCATTGCCTTTCCAGCTGGTGCAGCACTGGGACATCCCCACAGTGCCCCTCTGGGCACCAGCACACATCTCCTGCTGAGGAGCTCAGCAACATCCACGTGCCTCCAGGACCTGTGGTGCTCGTGTGCATCCCCAGATCTCCTGCCCACAGTGAAGCCCAGCACCAGCCTCTCTGGGATCCGGGAGCTTTGGTGCTCCTGGGCATCCCTGGGTGACCTCCCCAGGGATGCCAGGGTCAGCCAGGCTCAGCCCAGGGTTGGTGGCTGCAGAGGTGGATGAGAAGGAGGAGGCAGATAAGGAGCTGGGGAATGGGGTGGGTAAGGGGCACCCAAAGCAGGGGTGCACCAGTGGCAAGGGAGGGTTTGCTCTGCAGGGTGCCTGTTGAGTGCTGGGTTCGATCCCAGAGGTGTCCTGCTGTCACCCATGCATCTGGGTGGTTCTGGGCCTAAGCACAAGGGACCAGCATCGCTTTGGCACTGCACAATAACCACACAGCCACCCGGAGGTGGTGGGGTCGAGCTGCCGTGTCTGCTGCTCCAGCAATTCCTGTCTTTCCTGAGAGTGGGTTCGAGCAGCCCTGCTAAAGCCACGCTGCTGCTGTCAGCACAGACAGAGCCAAAACAGAGCAGCTGAGGACTGGGAGAGGGAGCAGAGTCTCCTATTCCCCTCCCCAGCGTCCCTGCTTTCCTTTTTTCCTTCTGTGGACAGACACACAGGGGATCTCATCATCCCACCCGGCAGCAGGCTCCATCCCCAAAGCAGCCTGGATAATTCCCTGGGGAATGTACCTCTGGGTCAGCTTATCAATGAACCGGTTGGTGAAATCTTTCACTTGGGTAACCAGGTCCCCAAAGGGCTTCACCCTCAGGGCAACGCTCTCTGAGGTGTCCAGGACGAAGAACAGGTCCACAGGGCAGTCTGGGAAGAAGTGGAGAGGCAGGGATTGGCAGGCGGTCCTGCTCCATCGCCTCCCTCTCCCAGGCTTCCTGCAATGCCCACCCCATTTCCCTCCTAGCAGGCTCCCAAGACCTGGGCTAAGGGGAATGCTTTCACATCCTAACCCCCTTGGCATCAAGAGCAGGCAAAATCACTTTTTCAGAAAACATATATTTGTGGCATTTAACACTTTCCTCTACTTTCTTCCCTGTTTCCATTCAAAGGATATTTTTAAAAGACCTATACTACTTATTATATCAAAATAACGTGCAGCTGCAGGAACCACTCAAAAAAATTAAACCATTTTAGCAATCAATGCAATAAGAAAGTAAAAATTTTATGACAGATCCTGCCAAAAATATAATTTTAGGAAAGAGCAATAAGATAAACTTTCCTTAAGAGCCAGCATCCAGCCCAGAATAGTTCAGAAAACTGGACTGGTATCTACTGTTTTCCCCCTCTCCTACATCCCACTGCTACTGGTAACTCCCGACCAGACAGAGCCAAGAAAAAAGAGCCAAAAAACACGAAAATGGGTACTTCTTGCTGATCCTCTCTAATCCTACATCGCTCTCCTCAGCAAGCCCGAACATCCCAACAAATCTCCAGTGTGTCAGCAGCAGAGGCATCCGCTCCGGAGGGAAACAGCAGTCAGACTTCTCCGCTGATCCCGGGAAGGAAAACCACCCTGGAAAACATTCCAGGCTTACCTTCTGCGCTTGAGACTTGGGTGATGATTTCTGGGCGCTGAGCACATGAGCCCCCCCACAGGAAGGCGGCCGGGAGCAGCAGAGTGAGCAAAAAGACTCGCAGCCTCATGTTTCTCGGTTCAGATTACCATCGAGCTAGATCCAAGGAAAAAAAGCAGGGAAGGAGAACCCAGCAGCTGAGCGAGGCCACAGTCCGGAGGCAGGAGTCGCTGAAGATTTTTTTTTTTTTTTTAAACTGCTTTCGCCTTGGTTTCTGTGGGAGGAAGAGAAGGCAGGAGGGTAAGGGTGAGTGAGGAGGAGACTTCTCCAGCCTGAGGACGGAGGGAGGGATCAGGGGGTGTCAGCTGTGAGTCAAACTCAGGAAGCATTTCTCCTTACCCTTTTTATGGATATCTCTGCTCCTGCAATGGCAGCCTGGCCACCGGTGCCTGGGACCTCCACAAGCCTCACAGGGAGTCCTGGAGCAGGCAGTGCCCAGCCTTGGGGCTCAGCCTGCTCGCTGGGGCAGGGGGGCTTGGGGCACCTGCCAGCACTTTCCTATCAGATCCTGGGCCAAGAAAGCTGCTCCAGGGGGACAGGCATCCCCATCACATCCCAACCTGCATGAGAGCTAGTCTGGGCTCTGCCAGGGGAGTCCCCACCACATGGCACAGCTGAAGATGTCCCAGGCACGGGGGCACCATGGAGGCACAATATTTTTAGGGAAGCACTTTCTTCCTTGACTTTTAGGGCTTTCTGCTCAAGCCAATCAGGAACAGGAGAGACTTGTTCCTGAGGAGAACTCTACAGGGTCACCCCAGGCTTCTCCTCAGGGCCATGCTCAGGGCGGGGAGTTGCAAACAGGGTCAAAGCTGTCAAGGCCAGGAAGAAGAGAAGCAGGAACACAAGCCCTTAGGGATATCTGGAGACAAGCATCTTCCCACTCTCTAAGATGGCAGGAGAGCCTGAGGACCTCTACACCAAGGCACCTCAAGGTGGTATTGACCATCTGTTCTTTATGGCCAGAGCTGGAGACAGTCCTGGAGAAGTCCCAGGTCCTGCCAACCCCCCCCAGTCACAGTGGGAGCATTAATTGCTATGGAGGGGGTGGGGAAAGGTGAAATAGCTGAGGGCTGACCCTGGTACAGCTGCAACTGGAACTTGCTCCCAAAAAGCACAGGAGGGCACCAAAACCTGTCATGAAATAAAATGCTAATGGCTCCAAAGAGCAAAGAGTCAACATCACAAACCCAGCTGGCACAAACTGTTTGCACCCAGGCTGGTGGCACACAGGCAGCAGGAGACCTGCCACACAGAGAGACCATGCATGGTTGCTGCCAGCTCTGTCATCCTGCCTGTCATCTGAGACTCTCTTTGTGGGGATGGTCAGCAGGAAACGCTGCAGGCTTGGCTGTTGGAGGTGTCCCAAGTTGAGACAACTCAGAAGAACCACTGATGACAAGTTAAAACAGCGGAGGAGCCTGTCCACTCTACACAGGCAGATACATCAAATAATGGCTCTTTCAGTAAACAGCATCCAAAACCAGTGGAAAATGATCTGCAGACTGTGCTGAACTGAAACCTCATGAACCCAAAAAGCTTCAGGCACTGTTTTTTCACTCCAAGATGAGTTTACAGAATAAGCTGAGTTGGAAGGGACCATCAAGGATCATGGAGTCCAACCAGCTGCCCAGGCACTGAGGTGTGGGGGTTTTGCTGGGCTGCACAGGCGGCACCGGCAGAGGAGGGCACCACAAGGCAAATTTCAACGTCTCAAACCTACTCAAGGTTCTCTCCCAGAGAACAAGCATACCCTGGGACAAGCCCTGCTGCCTGACACTTCATGAGGATCAGACCTGATCTGGCTTTCCAACACACCTCCTCAGGCTCCAAGGGAACTCTCCCCAGGTTTTGAAAACCAGCCAGCAGCTCCCAGAAAGGGGTTGCTGGGAAGAGACTTGTCTTCACGCATCATCTCAGCAGAGTAATTTTCTCTTAGCTTTCTCCCTTCCTCTCTCCTTTTCTCTCACAGGGGATTATCCCAGGCAGAAGAAGAACAGACCTCCCCCTCCCTTGCAGGCAGGGAAAAGCAAACTCTTCCGGGAGCAGCTCTGCAGAGCTGGAGCAAGCTGGAGGCCAGCTGGCTGTGTCAGCAAAGACTCCGTGATCGTGGCATGGCTTGTGCAAGGCGCCTGCTGACTGTACAAGGCCCCGAGCAGCTGCAGCCTGTCAGACCCCGAGTGCCCCAGGGAGCTCCTCCCACCCCGCTGAGGACCCCAGTCCATGCCTGGAAGCCAGCCTGGCCCTCCAGGACTGTCATTAGGCACAATGTCCCAGGAGCATCTGACCGGATTGCTGGACCGGAGCAGTGTTCAGCTTCCAAAGCATTTTAAATCATTGTCTTTTCCAGGTCTGTGGTGCTAAACCATGGCCAACAGCCAGCAGTGTTCCCAGGACATTGAATAGCCATTTCCTTGGAAGAGTGTGGGCTAGTTTTACAGGAAAAAAATTCCACTCCCAAGTCACTGGGACTAGCAGCATGCCATCGTGTCTCAAAATCCAGCAACACATGCCTGTGAAGGATGTCCCCGTTACCTTCCTCTTCAGATGAGGCCAGGGAAATTAAACCCTATGGCTTTGTGCCCCTGACAGGAGCAGGGGACCTCTTCTATCTATCAGCCTCCCTCTGCAGTGCCATGGAGATGGGCAAGGGAAGCCCTTCCAGGGTGTCTAAGTGCCCCAGGGAATGGGTGTTCCCCTTCCCCAGTCCCAGATCACAGCATTGCACTAAACTTTCAGTCCAATTCCAGGCCAAACTGAGTGCTGAATAAAAAAAAAGTGCACTTGGGACAGAATTTTTGCTTTTTCTCTTTCCAGAGACTGAGAAAAAAATGAGTTTGCTCTGTTTTTCTGATATTAACACTTCCATATAACCTTTTCTTCTCTTTAATCAAATCCACTTGGAAATGGAAAATTGTGCTTCTATAGGAAACATGGAAAGGAGCAGAAATTAATTCCCATGTGAAAAATCAGGATTGAACATATCCGTACATACAGAACCAAAGGGTGCTTTGGAAAGCAGGGAATGACAGAGTGCCAGATTGCAGCTGGAGCTACTTTGTCCCCTCAGATGGTGCTGGGAGATGCCCCAGTTAGAGAACACCAAAATTTCCCTGGTTGTAACCACACAAAGCACACCAGTGCCCTGCCAGCTCCATGAGTCATCTTTGTCACCTTGCCCCCACTGCTGGGGACGTGGGCACCCAGTGATGGAAATGTTTGAGATGATGGATGTTTCCATGTGTCTGGTTACCAGGGGCTGCACCTCCCAGACTGGCTGTAGGACCCCAAGGTGTCTGTCCCAGGCTCCATCCCAGTGTCCTGCCATCTCCATGCTCAGTCCTGTGCCACTGGAGCAGCCGTGCTGTGAGCTCAGCGCTGTACCAACCACAAACCTCACTGCAAAGAATGTGGCTTGTGGTTTATGCACAGGATAATTCAGCTTCCCACAGTGGATGTCTGCAGAAGGCAGTGGGAAAACCCCTCTGAGAAGGAAAACATCACCTCTCCCAGAGGTGCCTTGGGAGAATCTCACCATGGCAGAGCGGGCCTAGGCAGCACCAGAGCGGGGGTTGACACCCACCCACCTACAAAAACACCCAGTGGAAGAGACAACCCATCTTCCAAATCCCTTGACAGTCCTACAAAGTGGCCCTTGGCACCCTTTCCTTGCCAAGGGCTCGAAGCCACCCCGAGAGACACAGCCCATTGGGGACACGGTGCTGCTCCGAACCGCTGACCCGGCATGAACTTCCCTGCTGAGCTCTTTGCCAGCTGTGTCCGAGCTGGCTGGGGGGAGCCTTCCCTCCCTTCCAGCACCATTTGGGGCTACACTCTTCCCTTCCCAAGCCACCTCAGGGGATCACTGCCACTTCAGTGGGGATTTCCAGCTCCCATCCATCCAGCACATGCAGGGTGTGAGTGGGCCCCTCCAGCCCACCCTGCAGACCCCTTCCATGCTGGCATGGCCAGGGCACAGCACGGCTCCAGCAGCAAATCCACACCCCACACCCAGGATGGTGCATGCTTGGGTTAATATTTTCCCCATTACTTCACTCTGGCCTCTGTTCTTATGGAAAAAACCAAACCATCTGGTAGTAATATTTCCCTAATAGCTGTCTGGGTCTGTGGGAAAGCTTGGCTCAGCTTCTTAGGGAAGATGAGAGGGTCGAATGAGAAGGGAAGTTGTGGATATGGCGTGGGAGCAGGAGGAGAGGAGGTAACGTATTCAGGATCATTTTCCTGGGCCACCCCAGTACTTGCAGGGATCCCTTGACTTGCAGGGGAGCCACGGGATGTCAGGACATCACACATTTGGGATGCCCCACAGTGGAAGAGTCCCACTTTCTTCCTCTGTCCCACAGTGGAGGCTTGAAGGTGGGCAGCTAAATTCACTTCCACGGCTTCCCCCCACCTCCATTTTACACTCAGAAAATAGAAACAGCCCAAAGCATGGGGTCTGGGGAGTTGGGAGCATCACTGTTTGGGAACAGAACTGAATCAAACCAGAAAGATCAGCAGCTCCTGCACTGTCTTCCTGTTCTTGGAGAAAAGGCAGCACCCTGGGACATGCCACCTTCAACCCTGGGGACATCACTGGAGGGATAGGGGACAGAGGAACACCCTCTCTTAGAGCAAATCCAGGAAAAACAGGTGAAAAAATATGCACTAACCCCACCAGCAGCTGAGCAGGGACTATTTTTCCATTCTTCTGTGATAAAAGGCATGTCTTGGGCAATTCCCAGGGAGCAGAGTGTGCCTGTCAGGCTGGGCACATGTTCCCTGGGGAAGGCAGGCCCCAGGTGCTCGAGGAACAGCCAAGCAGCTGCCAAATACAGCCTGCCTCCAGCCAGTGGGACTGCAAGGACTGGTTCCACCCAGCCCCACACTCCCAGAGCTCAGCCTGCACCAACAAACTGTGAAGGGCTGAGCCACACGGGCTGAAAACCTGCTTTTCCTCTGCTGTGGGTTGCAGCCCCCATCTCTGCATCCATGTGGATGCAGGCATCAAACCCCAAAGGCTTGGGAAGGACAGAGAAAGCATCTTCCTTGTTGGCTGCCCTCTGTATATCTCAGATGGCTTCCTGGCACAGGGCAGCACAGAGCCAGCCCAATCCTTTCCATGGCTTTCCACAGGGATGATCCACCCCAGCCCAGGAGCTTGCAGTGCCTAGCAAATTCCCAGAGGTTCCCAGTAGCTCCTTCCCAGGCTGTTTCTGCTCCCATTTTTATTAAGCATGCATGTTCATACTCGTTATTTTTACCACTCAAGCAGTTGTCCAGGCTCTGGGGGTGGCTGTGCCCTTCCAGAGCGGTGCTGGGATGCAGCAAGGCATGCAGCCCAGCTCCCTCCACACCAGATCCAGCTGCAGACTTTTCCTAGAGGGATGAAACAAGTCAGCCACCCTTCCTGGCAGGAATGCCTTCCCAGCCCACTCAAAGCAATGCTGAGCATCTTCCTTGGATCTTTCACAGACAATGAGGATCAAATGCAAACCATCCAGCCACAGAGAAGGGGGGATGGCTTTACACTGAAAGTAGGTTTTTGTTGGATATGTGGAAGGAATCCTTCCCTGTGAGGGTGGGAAGGCCCTGGCACAGGGTGCCTAGAGAAGCTGTGGCTGCTCCTGGATCCCTGGAAGTGTCCAAGGCCAGGTTGGATGGGGCTTGCAGCAGCCTGGGAATGTGGAAGGTGTCCCTGCCCATGGCAGGGGGGTGGAATGAGATGGTCTTTAAGGTCCCTTCTAATCCAAACCACCCTGTGGTTCTAGGATTGCTCTCTTCAAACCTATTTCCTCTGCTCCATGCAGCAGATCCCAGCACAAGCTGCAGCCAGGGGGAATCTCAGCAGGGTGTAAAGATAAGCATCTCTCTCCCACATCTTTATTATTTTTTAGAGGCACAGCCAAAGGTAAACATGCTGTTTTAATCTCTAAACACTCACCCTCTCAAGTGGAAGCCATGGAGCTGCAGCCAGCACTAAAGGCTGGATGCAATGGACAGGACGGAGGGGCCTCTGCATCCTTAAATGCCTTCAGTGAGGCACAGAAGCTTCCTCTTGCAGCTGATGGGTCCTGCAGAGGTTAAGCCAGTGCATGCAGGTGGTTCACATCCCTCTGCAGCCCACCTCTTCAGCCTAGGCAGGGGTTCTCTCAAGCCCTGTGCTGGGGTGGCTGGACAATACCCTTTGGGGGTGTTTGCACACACAGCCCCACTGACACCTTCCCTGGGGCTGCTCCCACCTGGGGTTGGCTCTGGGAATGCCTCCCAGTTCAGCAAAGGCCACAGAAGGTGTTTTCATGGACAGCCCAGGGCTTGCAGGGAGGTGGGAAAGGAGTCCTGAGCCACATTTCCCAGAGCATTGCTCTCAGCAGGTGACACCCTGCTTTGGGATGGTCTCCATGGTGCTGCTGCTCTGGGAATTGGGATGGGAACAGCAACAGGGACTTTTCTCCAAGTGTAACCATTCAACCAACTCCTGGGCAGGAGAAACCTAGAAAACCTGGGTTTTAGTCAAAAGTGGGTGCCAGGCCTGAAGCTGTACATTGTGGTTGGCTTTGTGGCTGGTCAGGGAGCAGGGCTGGGCATCCCAGCCAAGGGCATATCAGGGGTGGCACAAACAAGGAGAGGATGTCTTCCAGATTCCACAGAGACTTGGGGATGCTGCTCTCTGGGGTTGAGCAGGGGTGTAGAGAAGGGTGAACTACCCTGCCTGCCCATAGCCCCTTTGCAGGGCCAAACAGGAGCAGGGGTGAGGTGCAGTCAGAAAATATAATTCCAAATGGAGAAAAAGTGGTTAATATCGCTTTTTTGCCTTTGTTTCCACATAAGGCAGAGGTCTGGGCAGGCAGTGCTGGCCTCTCCTGGACGTGTGTCAAACCCAGGGCTGGATGGGCTGGAGATAGAGACCCTCACTGCACCAGGACAGCGTGCAGAGCTGGGACAGCACCCTGGTTTCTCTTCTCGAGTAGAAAGGAAGCATCCTAGAGAAAAACCATGCCCCAATGCGTCCAAAAATAGCTCCTTGGCTGCTCCAGGGCCTAGCAGGGCTGGCATGTGGCGGGCTGGTGAGGCGTGTCTGAGAGCTGCCATTGCATGGGGCTGGATGGGGAGCCTGTATCCCATCCAGATTGCTGGCAGCCCCCGGATTGCTGGCAGCCCCCTGGGCCCAGCAGTGACTCACGCTTGCCATGAACACGTCTCCCGATGGATAATGAATCCCGGTCGTCGCCGCCTTTCAGGAACGCTCTGGATTCTCTTTGCACTGCTCCCCCGTCCCGTCCCCCCTCCCTCCTGGCAGCCCCGATCCCATGTGGGATCATTTCCTGACGCTGAGTGGAGCCAGGGCTCTGAGGCCCATTTTCCAAACCACGGTTTTCTTCACGGGCTGAGTTTCTCCATTAACCATTTGGGGGGCACTGAGGCTTTTGTGCTACAGGGGCAACCCCAGCACCCCACCCCTCTCCCTTGGGGTGCCCCACTGCCCAAACCACAGCTCCCCAGCCTCGCCCCGCTCACCACGGAGGGCACCTCAAGCGACAACAGCTTTATTGCAATGACACGGATAAGCCACGAAATACACAGCAGAGTGCAGGGGCGATGAGGAAGCGCGGCGAGGGGCGGTGGGAAGCACTGGCTGGCAGTGGGTACCGCCCTGCAAGCTGCTGTCCTCCCGAGAGCTGCTGCCCCAGCCCCCCGAGCCCGCTGCTGCCCCGGCCGAGGGAGCGGGGTCCGGGCAGCCACGGGCAGGGGGGTTCAGGCAGCGGCCCCAAGGGCGCCACGAAGGAGCGGGAGAAGCTCGCAGGAAGCCGGCAGCGTCTTCGGAGGGGGCTCAAGCGTCAGCCACTGGCACCAGGTCAGGCGGTGAAGGTGTTCCTCCCGTGGGGGTCAGGGTCTGCAGAGCTGGGGGGCAAGCAAGGGACATGGTCAGGGCTCTGGTACCGGTGCCTCCTGGCCTCTCGGGCTACGTGAACATGAGGCTGCTTCAGCACCCCAAGCAATTCTCCAGTGTAACGCTGAAATCACCCACACCCCAAAAAGCGCAGGAGGAGCCTGGCCCACTCAGAGCTTTACTACACCACAACAAACCTCCCTTTTTTTTTCCATGGGAGCCCACCAAGCGCATCCAGCATGAGCTGGGCCGCCAGGTGAGGCCCAGTGGTTGCCTGGCACGCTGCGTTTGCCCTATGGGCTCTCACTGAGGGCTGAGAGCAGCTTTTGGGGAGCTCCAGAGAAGCCATCTGAACACACTGAGGCTATTTCCAGGCTGAGGAGCTGCCCTTTCTCTGCCCTACAAACCCACGGCTGCAGGGATGGTGACTGTGCAGAGCTGGCTCTGCTGGACCCCTCAGCAAGATTTGAGGGTGATGGGCAAGGACACTGCTGTGCTAGGGGTGATGGGCAGCTGAGGGAGGAGCACTGGCAAAGGGCACACATCCCCCACAACCTCTGCCTGGAGCTGCATTGCACCACCCTGTGCCTTTGGAAATCACATTTCAGTCCAAAATGTGTGGAGGGGAGGTCTACTTGCAGAAAGAATTCATTTTAGTCTACAACTGAAAATTTGTTCTAAGCATAGAGCTGGTAGTGTCTCTGGTTTTGCATTTTTAACTGGCTTTTTACTGACGGTTCCTCTGCACTGCTCCTGTAAGAGATTTGGGAGCATGGCTGCATGCTTGGTAGCAAAGAGCTGCATCCCTTGGGAAAAGCACACCAGCAGCTGCAGCAGCAGCCTGAGGTTACATCACTGCAATGTCCTCCCACCAAAAACTCTACAAACTGCTAATTGACTGCTTTTGGGTGAGCACATCAGCGCTTGCTCCCGTATGCACTGGGAAATCTTGTTGGATATCTGTTGTGGTTTGATCCCAAGCTGTGCACGCAATCCTTAGCTCAGGAGCGATGCCACCCAACCCCTCAGTGCTCTGTGTGCCTGGCTATACTGCCAGCTTGCTGCTGGCCCATCACCACTGTGCCCATGCTTCCACAGAGTATCTCACACCCCTGCCATGCCCATGCTCCTGTGTGGCATCCTGCGCCACCCAGTCCCACCGGACACAACAAAACCCAGAGAAGCTCCTGAACCAAGTACCACTCATCCCCTTTGATCCAGACACAAATGCTCTCAGACATGGGCTTTTTCCAAGGACAAACAGTTATACTGCCTGCAGGGAACCAGGACACAGCACTCCAAGTGTGCTTCAAACATTCCAGTCCTCACGCACATCCTACCCTATCCTTTCAGGATGAATTCCTTCTGGAAACAGCCCGTGTGTCCAAAACCAGCCACAGGCCACGGTTCAGCATGGGGCTCACACCCAAAGCCTCCTCCCGTGGTTCCATCCTCATCCCCATGTCATGGCTGGTTTTGTTCCCCGTGTACAGAGTGGACTTGATCATCATTTCTGGGAAGAGACATCCCTGCGGTTAAACTGCCTAAACACAAGTGTAGGAATCCAGAGCCAGTCTGGCTTTGCACTTGGCTCTATTTGGTCTGTGGGTTGCTTTCGGAGCGATCTGGAGTCTCATCTTCCTCTTTGCAGGACAAGGGCGCTGGGGCAGAGTGGGAGGGGGGCTGCACATCTGGAGTGGAGGGAGTTGCACATCTGGTACATTCAGTACTTCCTAAAAGTCACTGCCACGTTACCCTTTGGACAGGGGCCTGGGGCTTGCTGCACAGCAGATCAGGATCTGCAGCTGCATTCCTTTTGAAGGGAAGGCAAAAATATTCCTCTCAGCAGAGTCTCAGCTCCCTGTAACATCCAGCACGGTGCACGGAGACTGTGACCTTTCTGCAAGGCATTCCAGCAGCTCCTGCTGCCAGCCAAGGCACAGAGCAGCCAGCTTGGGAATGCCTCCCTGGGGACCACAGGCATCGAGGACCTTGGGACCTCTCCAGCAAAACCTTGTCCTTCTGCCAGCCTGAGTGGGCTCGGGCTGGCATAAGAGGGTGGCTTGTGCCACTCATGGCCAAGGAGATGCTGGCCACACATCCTTGCTCACCGTGTCCCTCTGCAGGAATGGTCCCGTCAGTGCTGGGCACCTTCACGGAGCCAGCCACCCGCTCCCGAGATGTCACTGCCCGTCACCAGTGTCACACACACACAAAAGCCCACTTCCTTTCCAGCAGCGTGGGATGTCCTCTGCACGCATCTGGAAGCACCAGACACCCCAGCGCCGCCCACATCTCGGCGCAGCTGTGGATGCACCCATGAAAAGCTGGGCGATGGGGACATCTAGTGACCACCGGGAGGCTCCCAGGGCTGGGGACCGCGTACCCCACCCCGGGGCGGGGGGCTGCAGCCAGGCAGGGCTAGGGGCGATGCCTTCCATCGCTGCGGCCAAGGAGAAAATGGGATTAAGCATTCATCCCTGCCACACCATGCAGAGGTCCTCCAGAAACTCTACCTCTGCCCGCACCGGAGGCAGGAAATTACCCTTGCTAATGGAGCATAAACTGGGTATTAGCATAATTAAAAGCGACTAGCATGGATACAAAAACGCCGGCATAACTGCTCAAAGAGAGTATGAAATGTAAAGCGTCTCCCTGGTGAAAGTCACTTTCCCTTAGGGGAAATGGTCTGTTTTTTTCAGCCTTATTTTGTACTAGATTTGCAAATACAGTCGGGGCGGGGGAAGTACAGAACAATACTCCAAACAATTTTGGGAGCACAAAACGTTATGCAGGGGGAGTAGGGACCTTCAGCTGAGGCCAAGGGGCTGAGCACAGACCTCAACTGGCCCCTCTGATGGAGACTCCGACACTCCAGGGGCAGCAGGAGGCAATGGACCAATACTTTAGTCAAAGTCAAAATATCCTCCTAAATAACTCATCCCTAAAGAGATTGACTGAGTTGATTGCTTCCAGAAATGTTGAACCATTCTGGCTGGATAACATTGCATAGTTTTGGGAAAGAAAAGCAATGTATTAAAGCTATTCTGTTGATTAACCAGGACATTCACCTTGTACTGAATATTCACTCCAGTATTAGAGATTTTTCCCAGTGGCATGGCTGTGGATACATCATCACAGTATTTTTATGTTCATCCAAAATGGAAACCCAAGACCTATCACAAATCAAAGCAAAACACTGAGGCTCCTTCCAAAGAAAATGGCAAATGTCCTTTCGAGTCATCCCAAAGAAATCAAAGCTGAGTTTGACACATTCCTTGTGATTTTGTTGTTATTCTTGATGTCATCAACATGCCCCCAGGAGATGCTGCAATGCTTTCAACTCCTCTTTCTCCAAACCTCGCTCAAGCCCAGATGATGATAGATAAGCTGATTCCCACATAACACTGTAGTTTCCTCTTTTTTCTTTTTAAATTTGCAAAATAACCTTGGCAATGTGACTCCCAAGGAAAGTTGTGAAGTCAAAGGGAATGCCAGAAGGAGGGATGCTTCGGGTTGCCCTGTGCAGGATCAGGAGCTGGACTCAATGATCTTGTGGATCCTTTCCTGAGGATATTCTGTGATTCCATGACTGTGCAGTGCTCCTGTGAGGTGACCCAGGTGACTGCTACTGCTTGGACTGTCCCTTGTTCCCCTGTGGCCACATCCAGCATTCCCTGGAGCATTCCCATGAGCACAGACCCTCGTGGCAGCACAAGCCTTGACACGACGTCTCAAGTCATGAGAATGATGCCAGAGCAATGCTCATATCCAGCCTCTTCTCCCTTACCATCAATTCCTGGGGTGGCTTTTCCACAGCCTGGCTGGGTGATGGTTGCCTGGCAGCAGGCTGGGATGGGTATGGTACCCAGAGGGGAGTTATCCGTGAGTTTGCTGGCGTGGGGATGGGTGCAGAGGTATTGCTGCAGTCTGCTCCCCCTCTCCAGCAGCTTTTGAGCTCAGCTGCATCTGGCAGACACAATCTGGCATTTGCTATTTTGGGCATGGCTGTCTCAGTGGAGGTGGGGAATGGCACAGGGAGCACACACAGAGAGCAGAGCAATTCAGGGCAGCTGTGATCTGCAGGCGCTGTACAAAGCCATTTCCGTGTCCAGGATGCTGTCACTCTCCCCCGCCTTCCCCAGGTGTCTGAATCCCACAATCTTGTTGGCCTGGGATGGATTTCTCAGTCTCAGTCAATGTGATTCTGCTGCTGCTGCAACTCCATCACCTCATGAAGATCTCCTCACGCTCCAGCTTTCCTGCAACCCCACGGAAGAGCTGAGAATGATAGGATGGGCTGGCTTCCTCCACGCACCTTCCATCTCCGAGGGGGCAGCACCCCAGGCTGCCATGGACGGTGGTGGGAGTGGGATGTGGAGCTTTTCCCGTAGCTCACCCCCCAGGCCACTGTAGTGGTTATTTTCACTGGGTCTCAGACACAGATATTTCATTCTTCCAGCAGGAAAAACACTTGATCTGAAGCAGAGTGAGGAACAGGAGAAGATGAGGAGTGCCCCTTGCCCACAGCTGACTCGCCACCTTGGCAGCTGGTTCTGCGCTTTGCTGGCCAGCTGGCGACTTGGAGGAGGCCTCGTTGGGCACCTGCCTCCCTCCATCCTCAGCATCAGCACAATACACGGGGGAGGTGCCAGCAAAGGCTGCCAGCTCCACCTGAGACCCTCAGCACTCCCCACAGCACCTGTGCTTCTCTGCATGGGCAACCAGGGGATGCTCTTGAGCCTGTGTGGCTGCTGGGCCACCCAAAAGGCACAGCTGAACCCAAAGTGCCAGGGAGAGTGGGGCAAGGGGTTGGAGACAGGCAGCGAAGCACCTTATGAGGATCTGGGAGCACCTTCAACACAGAAGCTTGGAATGCTCTGGAGAGCTGAGCATGCCCAGGTTTTGGGACAGCTGGGCAGAGCAAACCCTGATACTCAGCAGCACCACCTTCCCCTTTCTGGGCTCCTGGGCTGTGCCTTCATCCCTACCAACTCCCTGCTGGAGTCCACATCCCCCTGCCCATCCTTGGCTCCACTGATGCAGTGGCATCACCTGGGATCCCTGACACAGCCTGTGTGCTGGAGATAGGAGGAGTGGCCCAGCATCCTGGCAGGAGAAGAGTGGGAGGATGTCAGTGGCACCTGCTGGTACTGAGGGTCAAAGAGAGGAAAAGGCCAGGAAGTCTTGGGGATCACCTGGAAAAACAATGTATTTCCCATGTGGCACACTGCAAAAATGTACTGTGTGGCTGCTTTAGCTGTCTAGGGACATGCTGTATCATGGTCCCCTCATCTGCAATCCAGGAAATGGGACAGTCAGGAATTAACAGATGGAAAACATACATTTCCCTGTTGGAGAGGTAGGAGAGAGGAGAAAAGCCTGGAAGCAAAAGGCAGGGCTGGGCAGAGAGGGTCTTGGGGAAGGATGTGGGGTACAGACATGGCAGATCTGTCCAGACAAGGGGGCAGAGAGAGATGATGGTTGTCACACCATAATTTATAAATTAATCTCAGGGAAAACCAAAGGATTATGCAAGCCAAACACTCTCCCTTTGGAAAAAAAAAGAAAAAACAGAAAGCATGGAATCACTCTGGAAGTGCATTGGTCATGGGGACCTTATCTAAAAAAACAAAACAAAACAAATTATGGTGATGATAAATAATAATAGTAATAATAGTATTGATAATAGTAAAAAAAAAATTGAGAACTCTTGCATACAACCCCCATTCTCCCTCCAAGCAGCTAAAAAGGTGTGGAAGGATGCAGAGGGAAGGATGGGGCTGGCATTTTCAGGGCGACCCAGGAGAAGAACAGTCGGAGCCCATCGGTACCAGAGCTGCACAGACATTTATTGAACATAAAGAATGACAAACACAGCCGGCTCACAGAGCTTCCTGAGCTATCGTCCAAAGGTTTTGCTCATGGGGAACTGCCAAAAGAATGTTTTCAAAGGCCCCTAGGGGTGTGAATCCCATACAGCTGAGTTCTTCCCACTTCCAGGTGCCCATTAGTTTAAAAAAATGTGCATTTGTGTGTAAATGTGTGTGTGTGTGTGTGTGTGTTTGTGTTTCCCCTAGTTTAGCAGGAAAAAGGGCTTGTCTGGACCATGCCATGTTCCAAGAGGGAAGCCTGTGGGTTGAACCCACGTTTGGCTTCTGCCTCCCAAATAACACCGGGTGAAAAGTATGCCCTTGCCCCTGAGGGCAGGGGTGTGAGGTGGTGAAGGTGAGCCAGGACAAGAAAGGAGGAGCACCAGAGGAAGGAGGGTGAGAAAAGTTAAGTCATCTGAAGTACACACAGCTCTGGGTGGCATCACATATGTCCATAGGCTACAGAAAGTACCGCCAATGTCAACTCAAAACGTGTAGGTAGCTACGCTAGACTGACACAAGAGACCCCGCCAGCTCTTGAAGTCTCGCCAGTGAGAGAAAGAAACCAACGCCCCCCTCCCCCCTCCCTCATCCCCAAACAGCAGATGAAGAATTAACACCGTAACGCTGAAAACAAGGACCATAACCAAAGAGTTTGGGAGCAGCCTCGGGAGCACAGAGTAAAGAGCTCGTAAAGAAACGTTCCAGTGTGTGCATGTGCGTGGGCGTGTTTATATATATATATATATATCTTTGTTAGTAAAGAAAAGAGTATCTGTGGAGGCAAAGGGAAGACGGTAAATGTCTGTACAGGCAGTACAGGCTGGGTGGAGTGCCGGTGACTGGAGAGGGTCGGGTGGTGCGGAGTGGAGGTTGGTGGGTGGAAATTAGAGTGCGCCCATTCCAGTGACCTCAGACGTCAGCCTAGAATAGACAGGGGCAGAGAGAGGGGTGGGGGGGAGACAAAAAACAAGTGCTTAATCACCGGAGCAGAAAAGAAAACGAAGACCCTGCGGGCAGCGCTCCTCGTCTTGCCCAGACCCCGCACAGACGGAGCGGGCGGAGCATCACTGGGTGGCCTGGGGGTCCCCCGTGGGAGGGCACGGGGGTCTGGAGCACACAGCCACCGTAATGGCTGGCTGCCTTCCCCTCTCCTTGCTGCGGCCAGGTGGAGCCCTTTACTGTGACCGTGTCGCGGCAGGGGTGTCACCCACCAGGGGTGCTGGCAGGGTCATCCCAGAGCACAACTTCTCTTCCAGCAGCATCTCTCCCACAGGGGACAGGCAGCTGTGCCAGCTCCCTTGGCTGCTTCGTTTTGCTCTGGTTTGAAAACTATGGGAGAGGAGAGCCCCATCCTGCTGCCCCAGCAGGTGACCTCTGCACAGGGGGCAGCTCAGCCAGCCCTTCCCAGCAACTAAGAGTCGCTTCTTTTTCTTTTCTTTCTTTCTCCTGTCTCAGGGGGTGGGGAGGGGGGGATTGGCAAGGATCTGCGGGGAAGCCACTCAGCCATGCCTGCGGGCGGAGGCCTGGCCCTGTCCCTCACCCGAGCAGGGGGAGAGGTGCCACAGGCATGGGCAGCGGGGTAGCGGGGCAGAACGGGATGGCAGGGGTCTGCTGTGGGTTGAGGCTCAGAGGGGTTAGGTGCAAGGAGGAGAAAGCACATACAGACCTCACCGGTGCTCCCAGCCCACACCCCAACAAGTGTCAGAGTCGCCAGCAGCAGCCCCCTGTCCTCGGGGCCCTGCCAGCAGCCTCCCTCCTGTGCGCATCCAGGGCTGGCGGCGGGTTGGCACGGCATCACTCCTGTCTAGGTGGATGGGCCCGTTTGAGTTGCTCTTCCAGGCGCGTGCAAAGCTACCAGGAAGGTCCTGCATCCCCTCAAACTCGCTCCCCACGAGTCCACAGACACAGGCAAACAGGTCTGAGTGAGCACCCTGGACACAGCTCGCTGCCTGCACGGAGCAGGTCCCGAGTACATCTCTGCAGCCATGCCCCCCCGTACGCTCCCCTCGCAGGCTCTCGCCAGCCCCCAGTCCCGACAGCGCAGGCTGCGTCTCCCCACAGCCGGCAGCAGTGCTGGGAACCCTTGGCCCCTGTGAAGTCCTGCAGTACCAAGCTTTTCATGATGAAAAGGAAGCAGTCAGGCCGTTCCCATGTCTTGCGTTTACTGGACTGATTGTTTTCAGTGAATGGAAGAAAGCCTTTGGGAGGCCTGGAAGCATGTGGAAGAAGCAGTAAGCGATGCTGGGATCCCAGCAAGCAAGTCCCAAGCGATGCCTCCCTGCCCGTGGCTCAGCTCTGTTCCTGTCCCCGTCCCCAGCCTGGTCCACAGGCAAAGAGGGTGGCAACTCTGCCCACCCGTGAGCAAAATCCTTGAGCGAGGGTGGTGGGAGGGCAGGCGCCCGGCGCGACCTGAGGCCGCTCCGCCAGCAGCGTGGCAGCTCCCGGTCCCCAGCCAAAGTGCCAGCTGGGGGGAGATGTCCTGCTGGAGATGTCTGATCCCTGCTGAGAGGTCTCAGCAAGACACCATCCATCCCAGCCGGTCTTGGGAAGCCCCTGCCGGCCCATGGCACTGGGAGCACAGGTTGCTCCCAGCAGGCTGGCAGGATGGGATCAGCCACGGTGGGAGGCGGTGGAGGTCGGCGGGGGTCTCACCTGGCGTTGATGAGGTACTGCGCAAGGCTGATGTTTGCAGGGGTTCCTGTGATGGTAATTTGGCGCTCCGATGACCCTTCCGTGGCGTTGGCAATTTTGATCTGCGCTCCCGACATCTGCCGAATTTCATTGATTTTGGTCCCTTGGCGTCCGATTATGCAGCCTATTAGCTAGGAAAGAAAGCACGGAGGGAACATCTGAGAAGCGGCAGCTCTGGCAGTCACCGGCAGGACGCGAGCACGCTTGGGACAAGAATGACCTCAATGCTCATGAAAACAGGAGAGGGACAGCCTGGGGTGAATCCTACCAGCGTGTGAGCATGGTCCTCCAAGGACATATCCAGAGACCTGCCCTGCTCTGCTCCTTGTGGGCAAGAATCTCCATTATCTGCACATGGTGCCCAGCACCTCAGAGGGCTTCATTCAGTAATAATAATTTTCATGGTTTAATGAATGGTCAGTGTACTTGCAAGTACTTATCCCCTTGCCAGTCACAGCAAACCCAAAGGTGGTTTGGACACATTACTAGAAGGAAATAAGCCTGCTGCTTTCCTTGGGGACAGGCCAACCCCAAGAGACCCCTCATCAGCTGGTGCAGTGACCCCATCTCACATTCCTTCTATCCCACCAGCACACCCTCAGTTCCTCTGCTACTCCCTCCAGCTCTTTGGGTGCAATCCAGTGGCTTGCCAGCAGGCACAGAAGAGCACCATGCGGCTATGGCACCCACAGAAAAGGTGGACGTGTGTTTCACACTCTTGTGAAAAAATCAGAGCCAACTGGAGGCTTGCATTTCCTCAACTGTTTATGCCTTGAATTTCCTCAATGGTTCTCAGTGGCTTGAATTTCTTCAGTGGTCTTTCATCAAGTGTGTATCTCCCTCAAAGCATCTCCAGCGGTTGGTAACACATACGGGGATATCCAGCTTGACCAACATAGGGATGGAGTCCTCTGCATGCCCTTTTTGGCCATTTGAGCTCTTTTCCAAGGGTATTTTGTATATGAGATGTTCATCTTGGCAGCTTCTGGATTTCTGCACAGTACAAGTAGAGATGATTACACCTCCAAATATTCCCTGATCCTTTGGTCAGACCATGGGGCTGCCATGGTGGTTTGTCCCTTATGGAACTGAATATACCCTGGAACGGTATCCACTCTCCCAGGGTCTGTGGGGGGATGTTCAGCCCATCCTGGTCTTCACACAGCACAGAAATAACTCTATGATGCTTCTGCAAATGAAAATCTGCTGGAGAGACCTGAGGAGCCAAACTATTTAGGCAGATGCTCAGCTACACCCAAGCTGAACAGCGTTCAAGTTTTTCCTGACAGTCAGAGGAGCAGCAAGATGGCTATCATCAGATTTCCTTCCACTGCAGCACAACTCCAAGTACACCACTAAAACACGCCTGGTGACTCCTAAAGGAACGCAGACCTGTCCTCTGCTTCCTGAGAGGGTGGCAGTGGGTGTTTAAAAGCCTTTGAAACAACAGTGGGGAGAGCTAAGGAGGAGTCTTTTCAAGATGCAGGTGCTGATATCTAGTGTCTCCCAGGTCTGGTGAGAGCTGGGTCTCTGGCGAGTGAATGCTCCAAGTGCTCCTGAGTTCTCACAGGTCTCCTGGCATCCTTTCCTCCCATGTCAGTCCTTTTGCAAGGGGTCTCTTTATATTCCAGAAGATGCCTTCATTGCTATGGTCCTCCACGCTCAGCAGACGTGGCTGTGCTTGCAGAGCTCCCTGCAGCCTCCTGGAGAGGGGTACCTGCTAGGCTGACAAGAGCAGATCTGGCATCAGCCCCCACTGGATCCTCTGCAGATCCCTCCCATGGTGATTTGGCCCAGGGCAAAGCATGTCCAAGGGTTTCAGTGGCTCTTGCACTGCCATGTCTCCCAGGGAACAGAGGTGCTGTCTTGGCAGAGGTGCTTGGCAGCTGCAGCTGGGATAAGCTGCCCTTCCCTGGCTCTGCCAGCTGCTGGTGAACATCAGGAGGAAGGAGCGACAGTTGCCAGACCCCATCCAGAGACTCCTGATGAGGATGGGCTGAAAGTGCTTGTCAGTGATGGAGATGGGAAGAGAGACTGGATGTCATCCCTTCACTTGCCCTCATCCTGATTTGAACACAGACTGGGTCTTAATCCACAGAAAACAGTCCAGAAGCAAGCGAGGCTCATGGATCCAGGTGCTGGCTGTGTCATGCTCTCCATCCCACCTCCTCCCTGCCCAGCATGGCTCCAGCTTCCTCCCAGCAAATATCCAAGTCCAGCACCCACGTTACCACAAAGCTTCCACCTATCAGACTCCACAGCTGCCTGCCAGCAGGACTGAGACGCACTGTCCTTCAGACACTCGTGTGGCACTTTGTGGCATCAGAAATGTCACTTACCTCCTCTTCTCCACCACCCCACCCAGTCACTACCCTTGAGTTGGAATATTATCTCAGACCTGCCACGGCCTGATTAAGCAATTAAGAGTTTAATCAGGGCTGGCATAGGAGCTCTCTCCCTTTCCCAGTGCTGTCAACTGGGCATGTTTCATGAGCACTGAGTTCACTTGGAAAGGGAAATGGAGCATTAAGGATTGTACCTAGGGAAGCTACTGATGGGATAAAGTCCAACAGGTGCTTTTTGCTGCAGGCTGATCCCCAACGGACTGCACACAGATGAGGGAACATGAGGAAGGGGGAAAGGGCATCTCTAAATATATTTAACAAAACCAAATGGCTGCATCTTACACACAGATATATGTATGTATATATAAACATTTATGTGTGTATACACACACGCACACACGGACATGCCAAGGATTCACTTACATCATTGGGAATGGTGAGTTCATGAGTACTGGCCGGGGGACTGGCATCCAAACCTGGGCAGATGCAAGGGAACATGGTTAGAGCTGGCAGAGGCAATGCAATGGAGCTCCGCTGCTTTCCTGCAACACTGCCAAGTCTGCGTCCTGCTCCGGGCTGGGAGGGGAAGGGGATCACACACTCTGGGACAAGGAGGAGGAAGACAGTTGCTACCTGACTCTGCTGGAATTGGATGTCACCTTCCCTGCATCCTATGAGTGCCTCACTTCTCACCCTTCATCCTCCCACTGGGAATGGCTTCAGAGGAAGGTGCAAGGTTCCAGCATCAGCAAAGAGAGGTGGGTGAAACACCTTCCCACAAAGCAGCAGAGAGCATGCTGGCTGGGACACCTACCAGCCCCACAGGAATGCAGTCCATGCACCCTCCAGCCCTCTCTGGATGCAGCAGCATTGAGCACATTGTTGGGGTGTGACAGCAGCTTGGTGCCCCAAAATCGGTGTCCCTGCGGGATCCAGTGGCACAAGTCCTCTGCAAGTTAAACCCCACAGACTCTCACGCTGAATTTGAGCCAGACTGCTAAGACATGCAACCTAGCTGGACCCAGGACCAGCTGTCCCTCTTATCCCCAAGGAAAAGCAAGATGAACAGTATGGAGATTTAGATCCTGCTTCTCTCCAAAATTAGACAGTGAGGAGTGAAGGCAGTGGCTTGCTTCCTCCCACTCTCTCCTGGATCAGGGAGAGCTCTCTCCTCCATGGGGGAATGGCTGGAGCCAGCAGGATACCCTGTGAGTGCAGCTCCAGAGGTCAGAGGACACCATGCTGTAGTGCTCCTAAGTCAAAGCCTGCCTCTCCCATGGTCTCCCATATTAAACCACCTCAGTGCCGAAGCACGGGCATCCCATGTCAAATCTGCAAGAAAGAAGCTGTCTGGTGCCTGGCAGGGATTTGCAATAATTGGGAAAAAACCCCCTTATCCTTATGATATAAACCACTGATGAAGGCTTGTAAGAGCAGAAGAGACTGCCAGATCTGTATCCATGAAAACAGAGTGGTTGAAGAGGTGCAGAATGAAGAAGCTCAAGGAGACTGGAAGTGCAGGGCTCCTGCAAAACAAGATAGCAGCAGCACCCAGCTCCTCACATATTTCCATGGAGGGCCTCAACACAGACCAAGAGGAGCTCTGGGTATCTCTGATGTGCTCATGCATGATCTTAGGATGTTAGGAAATGAGGGTAAGGAGGCCTTGGCACTGGTTGTCCAGAGAAGCTGTTGCTGTCCCATCCCTGGAAGTGTTCAGGGCCAGGGTAGATGGGATTTAAAGCAACCTGGTCTAGTGGAAGGTGTCCCTGCCCATGGCAGCAGGGTGGATCAGGATGGGCTGCAAGAGCCCTTCCAACACAAACCATTCCATGATTATGTGACACTGTGCTTCCTGTGCTTTCACAAATGCAGCTTCCCAGACACACCTCGCTGACATCTGCTTGCAGGAGGCTTACTCATCAGATTTTTCACTTGGGAGCACAAAAGAGGAGAGGAAATGCAGGGACTGAGGATCCAGATCCTCCAGCAGGCAGCCCTCTGCTGTCCTTGGCCATGTGTTACAAGGCTCAGCTCGGCAGCAGCCTGGCTATGGCAGAAAATATCTTCTGAAGGGAGCAGAGCACCAGTGAGGGCTCCAAGCAGCACTGAGGCATCCAGGGATCTTAGGGAATATCAGCTGAGCTCCTCAGACTCATAGGCAATATCCTCCATCCCACAACGATGACATAGATGATACTGAAAGCCCTTGGGACACCTGGTACCATGGTACTGCACCACCCCTGCATCACACAGCCTTTGAGGAGTGGCCACATCCATCTCCATGATCTGGAGACTGTTTATTTCATCACTCCAGATCCTCCCTCTCTGATATGTACAAGCAGTCCTTGAGGCTGCAATGAGGGTGTCAGGGCAGGATTAATGCCTTGGGTGGCTGCAAAGGGCAAAGGGGGCATGCAGAAAACATGGCTGCACAGATCAGTGTCATGATATCTGTATTGCTGCAGTCTTGTGGGGTCTATTTGCTCGAGTTACACTTGCTTTCATAGTCAGGCACTGTCCCCAAACCTTTGGGGCATGCATGGAATGGTTGTGTGCCCTAGGTCTGGTTCATCCTGCCTGTGAGCCTCTAGGTCTTGGGATAGCTCCTCTATGCAATGGTAGGAAACAAAAGACAAATTTCCTCCTCACACACGGATGAACACGGGACATCTGACAGCAAAATTTCTCCAAAGCTGCAGCCATGCTTTGGCTCCTCAGGGTCCTGTCCCACTAAAATTGCAACTCACCCTGAATGGCTCAGAGCTGGCTAGAGCTGCATGTCATGGCTGTTCCCACCGGCACTGCTCTGTTGTTTCTGAGCAAAGTTTATGCAAAATTAGATGCAGGAATAAGGGTGATGACTCTGGTATCTTCCCGTTACACAAACAGCATTGAGGGACACCTCACCACACCTGAGGGGCACTTCCAATCCCTGCTCTCTGTGCCCAGGGACAGCACCTGAGAGAACAGCACGAAGCTGTGCCAGGAGAGAGTCAGGCTGGGTTTCAGGAAAGGTTCTTCCCTCAGAGGGTGCTGGGCACTGCCCAGGCTCCCCAGGGAACAGGCACAGCCCCAAGGCTGCCAGAGCCTGAGGAGCATTTGAACCATGCTCTCAGGGATGTACAAGGTGGGACTGTTGGGGTGTCTGTGCAGGGCCAGGGGTTGGACTTTGATCCTTGTGGGTCCCTTCCAGCTCAGGATATTCTGTGGTTCTGTGGCAGTTTTACACAAATGTCACAGAGATAGGCAACAAAGCCCGGGCACTTTTCCTTTGACATGCTGCACCAAGGAGAAGGGTGCTGCCCGACCTCTCCCTACCCACCAAGACAACCTGCTGAATTCTCCATGAATGCCATGATTCCTCTGGAGCACAACAACGGCACAGTCCTATTTACGGAATATATTCCAACCAAAGCCTGCTTACTTCCCTCTAGCTTTATGTTTTACCTGATGACTGGCCCATCAGATTTTGAGCTTCTTCGGAGGAATGTAAGGGCAGCTTTTCTCCTGAAGAGCAAAGAAGAAACAGGTTTAATGCTTTTGCCTTCAAGGAGATAAGCAATGTCACTTCATCTAGGAAGCTCAAAATATGATGAACATACTGTCAGAAAAGCCATTTCCAAGCGATACTTTAAATACCTCCATCCCCTGTGCTCTACCTGCTCCCCAGGTCACCGGGAACATGCCGGCCTTGAGGACAAGGCTCGGGCCACGCCGGGGCCGGCTGTCCTCCCGTCAGTGCAGCCCCCTCCGGCCACGACTCTCCCATTGCGGGGGTGCCATCCTGCCCGGCTCAGCACCGCGCCCTGAGGCAGCACCCCCGGCTGGCCCGAGCTGCTCCCGCCGGGAAAGCACTGATATCCCGCTGGGAAAGCACTGATATCCCGCCGGGAAAGCGTGTATATCCCGCCGGGAAAGCACTGATATCGCGCCGGGAAAGCGCAGATGTCCCGCCGGAATGTGGAGCAGCGCGGGGCAGGGGATGCTGCCTCCTCCGTGGAGGGACGATGCTCACGGCTCCTGCTGGGAAAGCCCAGGCTGAGAGCTCGCCCTTGAGCACCGTAACCCCACGACATCCGTCAAGCCTCTCCTTTTAACCTCTCCCCGTGGAAATTGCCACTTTTTACTCGCCCTGCTCATTTCCATTCAACAAGAGTTTAGAAAGAGAGAGAAACTCTACAGGTAAGAGAAGGATATCTTGAAAGGGCGTGTGGGTACGTACCAGGGAAAGCGGGGGTGGTCTGTCCAAGGGGAGTAAAGGGGGTTTGCTGCATAGCCAACTGGTGGAGCTTGGTCAACTGCTGAGGGGTAGGAGGGACATTAGAGCTAAGAAGGTTATTGTCATAGAGTACAACATGTCACACCGAAAAGCAAGAACAAAATTATAACGGAAGGGGAAGGGAGGGGGGAAAGGGAAACAAACTGAAAAATAGGGAAAAAAAAAAAAACAAAACCAAACAAAACGAAAAGAAACCAAACCAGGAAGCCATGGTGAGACATGGCAAAAACATTATCAGAAAGGACTTGGCCTGGGTATAGTGCAATAAAGCCCAAATCTTTGGCAGAAGTGCTTGGTCAGGGTCTGAAGTACGATACCAGCAAGAAACCTGTTCTTGGTGTCACTTCAACTCCTCTGCCTTGGTGCAAGGCCAGCTGGTGGGCGTCACAGCCAGCACCCAGGGACCCTCTTTGTGCCACCAGAGCTGCACTGTCACCCCTTGTCCCTGCAGCACACGTTCTTGTGCTGTGCCTCTGATGGGAAATGCCTCTGGGAGATGGATAAACTGTGTTTCTAAATGCCAGCTTGTTAGGAATATGGGGAATTATGGGCTTCAGCCATGACCAGTAGGTATTTCAGATCCTTGTATCCCTTGTTGCGCCAGGAAGGTTTTGCTGCCCAGTCAGGGAGCAGTTTTATAGAGAGGAGTTTGTTTATTTGTTTGGAATACATTTTGTGCTCAGTTTTACTGCTCCAAATAAAAAAAAAAAAAACACCAAAAACCAACAAACCCACCAAAAATCAAAAACAAAAAAACCCCCAGAAAACAAACCAAAAATACAGGAAAATAAAAGAAAACAAACCAAACTGGTCTGAAGTCTGGCAGTGAGCAGGAGGAAGGCTCTTTATCACCTCCCACTTTCACAGGTGCTGAGGGAGTTGTCAGCACAGCATCACCCCCAAACTCAAACTGCTTGTTTTGCCCACCATCCCTAGCAATGGGGAGCCAGGAATTATAGCTGCAATGTTTTTGGGGGACAACAAGACTCAAACACCTCCTTGCTGCTGCAGCAGGGCTGGGCAGGGAGAGCAGGGAGGTCTGGCTGACAGCGGTGAGGGGGAAATGCTGGGAAGAACTGACCCGAGGCACTGCACACACTGGGGGAGGCTGGAGGGAGGCAGCAGGAAAGGGTGAAACACCTGCAAATCCCTGGACAGGGCTCCCTGTCTTCCCTGAAGAGGCATGAGGACACCCAGCCTCCACTGCCTCAGGGGAGAGGTCTCACCACTTCACTAAAAGAGGTGTCTGCACATCTCTGTGCTTATTTTGGCTGTCTTTGGCTTATTTTAGCCAAAGGTGTGATATGATGGGTTCCTGTCACAACACAGCTGTCCAGATAACACTGGGCATGCCACTGCTCCTGCAGGGAGCAGGGACATCAGCATCCACCCCTTTTCAACTTCAAAACTATCCTGTTTTCTGGAGCTGCACCCTGTTTTTGGAATTACTCATGACACCTGGTCCCACCGGCAGGAGTCCAGGTGAAACCCCTTTGCCCAGTGGGCTCCAGCCATGCCCTGGGACAGGGGTTCTGCTTTGCCAAGTGGGACAGACCAAAATCCTTTCTAATACTGACCTAGCAGACCTTCCAGACACAGTTTGGACAGTGGTATTTATGCAGCCCCTGCAATTAGAGCAATAAACAGGCTTAGGAGAGGAGAAGATGGCTGCAGCCAGGTGTCAAAGAAAAGGCTGCTATGTCCATCTCTTCCAGCTCATCTTCCATGGTCAAGGGAGAGGATTGTCCCCCTCTGCTCTGGCGAGACTGTACCTGAGGTACTGCATCCACCCCTGGGATGTCCAGCACAGGAAGGACTGTGGATCTGTTGGAGCGAGTCCAGAGAAGATCATGGAGATGCTCTAAGAGGCTGAAGGGGCTCCAAGAGAGCTGAAGAGGGTCTTTGGACAAGGGCCTGGAGTGACAGGACAGGGAAGAATGGCTTCACACTGACAGAGGGCAGGGTTAGATAGGATTCTGAGGAGAAATTCTTCCCTCTGAGGATGGGGAGGCCCTGGCACAGGGTGCCCAGAGAAGCTGTGGCTGCCCCTGGATCCCTGGAAACGTCCAAGGCCAGGTTGGACACTGGGGCTTGGAGCAGCCTGGGATAGTGGAAGGTGTCCCTGCTCATAGCAGGGGTTTGGAGTGAAATGAGTTTTAAGGGCCCTTCCAACCCCAACCCATTCTGTGACTCTATGATCCTGCAGCTTTTGGGAAGGCAGGCAGCTACATATCACATCCCAAACAGCCCAAAACACCCATGCAATGCTGAAGCCCCTCATGAGCCAAAGCTTCCTCTATCCTGGGGCATTTCTCCACAGGACAAAATCAAGGCAAGAGCACACATTGGGCATTCAAAATTCTGCCTGCTTTGCAAAAGCCAGCCACTAAACACAGACACCTAAAACGTGTTTAAAGTGCCCTAAAAGCACATTCTAGACAAGATTCTGCACTGAACATTGTTTAAAACGACCAATCATTGAATGAACACCCCTACAGCTCCGATCAGAGTAAGTGAGTAGCCCCTGTATGAACAGCTTTATTCAGGAAATTTGCTGGGAGTGGGGCAGAGTGCAGCCAGCAAATGTATTTTAATCCTGACAATCAGAGGATTATAGGAGCAAGGAAAACACTAAGCTGTTCACACCACTTGCAAAGAAAAACTGGAATAAAAACTGCATTGATCTACCCTAAATACACAGGTTATTGTGTTATATTCTGCTTATGGAGAAAAAGCAAAGAGTATTAATAATGAATATTTCTTATCAACCATCACAGCAGGCTGTTCAGAGTACACACATACTGGTATCACAGGGAAAGCCAAAGCCTGGATTCCTCTAATTCCAGTGAAACATTTCTCCTAGGATGAAAATCCAGCCTACAGCTCCCAAATGTCCCTATATAGGGCAGCCATTCATGATGTCAAACAGCCTTGCCACCTTCTCAACCACGGAAAAAATCTATGGATTAGTACCCAATGCACTCACTGGGAAGGGGAATGCTGAGCTGCATCAACCCCTTCCCATGGGTGGTATGGCTGGAGAAGGTTTCCCAGCCACTGCCACATCCTCAGCCCCACTGCAGACCCCTCGCAGCAGGAGAGGCCCTCTGCAATGGGACTTGATGGGTATTTTATCCCTTTGGAAACACATTTAGAAAGTCCCTGCTCTTTCCAAGAGCCCTGGCCACCTCAGAAGCTGAGTTTCACTGCTTTCCTCAAAGAAATCCTTCAAACAGACTGATTTTCTATTCCCTTGGTAATTTCAGGTGCACACATTCTAGCTGTTGATCCCTACGTGTCCCCCACAAAAAGTGCTCCCTGACCCACCACAGGCATGGGAGCCCAGGGGATCCCAGCATCAGCAAACCTCAGTCAGAGCAGCTCAGAGAGCTCCTTTCTCTGCACCAAGGAGCCTGAGGTGAAGAGGGGGCTGGCCCCACACTGCCCTGCCATGGGTGACAGCCACCCACAGGAGTGAGACAGCCACCAAACCCAGGATGGCCACGTTGCTCTGGGAGCCCTCAACAAGGCGAGATCCAGAAGCACACACCTTCCCCATCCCTCTAGGAGACAGGCTGGAGGGTGTCTGTCCAATTTTCACGTCACCCAGATACCTCCCCAGAAAGGCACATCCTTGCCCAGGCTTCAAGCACAAAAGCCCCAGAGCTCTGGCTTTCTCCCACCCCACCAAGGCACTTAGCAGCTAAATACACCTTTGTCTTACCAATATTTTAAAGACAATGGGGAAAATAGAAGGGAAAGTATTTTTTTCTTTTTTTTTTTTTTCTCGTTTTGACCATTTTGAGGCACAAAATGCATAGAGTATGATTTCTCTCACAAGAAAGAGATAGCACTGAATAATGCAAACAATTTAGCATCAGGCCAAGTCCTCAGAAGTAATAAAGTTTAGTGCTAACAGGTTAAAAGGCTACTCGAGGTATTACAGATACTACACACGGCCAATTACTTTGAAAATACACTATTAATATTATTGGCTAATATTAATATTATGTGAATTAACAGTAGCATGCAGGTGACAGAAAAGGGTATAAGAAAAATTAGGGTAAAACTCACATCCGGGTGTGGAATAGCGTATTGTCCCTGAATTGTATAGGCCTGTAAAGGAAAAACAAAGATGTTACCAGGGCTGGCAGGACATGGGGAGAGAACTCCATCCCTCTGCTGGGAGCCCCTGTGCCACATTAAATTCCCTGGGGTACCAAATCCTTGGGGCAGGAGGGAGATGTTGCACCTCCCATCCAACACAGAGCATGCTGAGCTACCTGATTTCAAGGGCTTGGGCTCAGTTTGGCTTTTTCAAAAGGCAAGAAACAGCTCTTTATAGGTGCCAGCATTGCATGGAGCAGGAATATCACACTGTGACTGGTCTTTGCTGTACAAAAAATATGGATCAGTGGCAGTAGGGTTGGAAGTGGGTGATCTTTAGTGTCCCTTCCAACCCAAACCCTCCTGTGATTCTCTGATAACCAGAACTACACGCGTAGCAGGTGCGCAGTGACATCACTGCCCAAGCGTGATCTCAAAAAGCAAGCCAGCTCCGTGAGCCTCTCTGTATTTCCAGGTGCATGATGGATGCTTTACATCCCAGTGGATGCTTTACATCCACCCAGTATATTCCAGTGCTCTGCTGGGGCATTGGAAAGGCATCGAGCCAAGGGCTGCCTGCACTGCGATGTCTTTCACCAGCTGTAAATTGATAAATCCATGCAAGTATCTGCCAGGCAAATGGGTTTGTGCATTTTTCCCATCCTTTGTAGCAATCCTTTCTCTTTTTGTTTGTAAATAACCCCAAAATAAGCACCAGTATGAGTGAAGAGCCAGACGCTAGAGAGCCCCATATTTAGGACTTAACCAGCTAGCAAACTGCATCTCACTGGTTGACACATTATTCAGATGATTTGCCAAAGAAATGGCAAAAGAGATGGAGAACACTTTGAAAAGGGAGAGTCAAGATTGCCAAGAAAAATGAAAGGAAAAAACCTTGGAATCTCCTGCAAATTTGCCACACTGTTTGCAAAGAGCAAAGTGCTTTGAGTGAAGAAAAGCCCCAGTCATGGAGGAGGAAAAAGGAAAATGGCTGTCCCAGTGCCCACCAGCATCCCAGCACAACGGGGACACAACAGAGGCAGAAGAGTTGCCTTTCCTGGTGGTTTTATTTAGCCAATGGTTTCTGATTTGAAAAATTGAGCCAAAAAGGTAATTAAGGGTAGGAAGGTGTCTTGGACAGATGCAACTCAACTCTGACGTAGCCCATGGAGGGCTGGTCCCTTTGGCAGCTGCCACTGGTCGCTACATCCCTCACCCTGCTGAGGCTCATCCCACCCCAAACACCTGCCACCACTGTCACCTGCTGTCCTATGCCCACCCACCCCATGCCACCCCTGGGGCAGAGCCAAAGGGCTCCCAACCTTGGGAAGAGCTCTCACTTCAGAGACAGTTGCTTCCTCCCGTGATGTTACTTCTGTCCAAGACACCAACCATTCACAGCAGGAGAACTGCCGCCTCCATCTCACTCTCCCTTTTGAAAAGATCAGTTCACCAGGCAGCTGGACTCAAAGCTCTTTTCCAGGACGGCTGCTCAGATGGAGTGACACACTCCTGATCCTGGCAATGACTAATTCAGCCTGAAATAGCCTGTGCTCTGGGCTTTGCTCCGGGTCTTGGTTTGTCCTTCTATTATCGTTGGAGAGAAATTAAATAGCTCATGTGGAGCTGCTCTGCGTGGCATAAGCTGTGGTTTTGTGGTGCTGGCCCTACCTGGCTGCTGGAGCTCTTGGGAAGGTACATCCCCTGCTGGATACAATGCACCACAGCATGGTGCCATCTACAGGCAGGCCTTCGGTCACCGGGTGAGGTGAGGAGATGAGGTGGAGAAAGCAAAGGTGCAAGTTCCCTCTTTAGAAACAGCCACGTGCTCAGTTGCTCTTGTTTCTGCTGATTTTTGCTTTCAGAATAACCTCCAGCTCACCCGTACGACGGTTATCCCACAAAGGAAAAACCAGCCCAAGGCTCACTGCTGGAAATAGCAGGTGGTATCTGCAAGGCTGGAATGTCACCAGAATGTCACTGTGCAGGCTCTGCCACAGGGGGAAGCAGCACCCCAAACCAGCCGGGGACACAGCTCTTCCCTGGGGGCTGCCCCGAGCAGAGGAGTAGCTGCAACAAACCCTTCCTACCTTGCATCAATTACAGCTACACAAAGGTATTTTTAATTGGGCTGGAGGTGCCAGAGACCAGGGACAGCCTCTTGTTAAACAACGCTTTTCTAATCCCCTCCTTCTCAACCACTGACAAATACTGAACCTGGTTCTAGTGAAGCCAATTCTAGCCTTTCCTTTGTGTGACACTTGACACAGAGATGACACCCAGGCTGGCCCTTCCCTTCTCCTCACTGTCAAGCATCCATCACAGCAGCTAAGCCAAGAGCTTTCAGTCCAGCTGCCGTGGCACACAACGGATGGGACGACACCATGCAAGTCAGAAGGCAAGAAACCTGAGTGCACTAACGGGCAGCGGCTGGTGCTGCAGTAAAAGGCTGAGGTTGGCAGTGGAGGCTGCAAGCGGGTCGGCTCTTACCTGACCACCTGCAAAAATGACAGGGGTGGAGGCGGGCTTTGGGCGGTAGGGAATGGTGGCACCTTTTGGTGGGGACTAGGAAAAGGGATAAGGAGAGGGAGAGAGAACATTAGAACAGATTTCCTGAAACGGCGGCAAAAAGAGCGTTAGAAAGCACCTAACGGAGCACGGCCCCCGGGGCCGCCACAGCAACATCCGCACCAGGCAACACCGCGTTTCTGGACAGGAGCACACGGGGGAAACAGGGGGGTTCATGGGCAACAACGACAACCTGGGGCACGGGAGATCTCCTGCCAAGGCACAGGGCCCCAAACAGCCTCCTGGACCTCTGCTGCCTCCCTCAGCTTTGCTCTGCTCTGCACGAACCACACAGCCTGCTCCAGGCTCTGGGAATCCTCCTCAGAACACCCTGAGGAGAGCCTCAAGCAGCAAGATGGGGAGGTACAGCCCATGTGAGGGACCTGGCACCATGCTGAAGCTCTTTGGCTGCCCTCATCTTCCTCGCCACCGGAACAGGATCACCTTCAGGCCTTGGTGCGGTCCATCACCATCTCACCTGGGACATGGCTGCCATGAGGCACCTGCGGTCAGCTGAGGGGTGTCCCCGCACAGGACAGGGGGCTGGAATTAGATGGCCTTTAAGGTCCTTTCCAACCCACACCATTCTGTGATTCTGTGATTCTGTGGTCTTGCTGCTCTCTGTCTGGTCCCTGGGTAGGTCTGAGCAGAGCTGCAGTGACTGAGCTGCTGGAGTGATGCATAGGAGCTGCTCACCCAGGTTCTCCCTCCTAGTTTTCTCCTGAACAACCTACAGGCCACAGGAAACATGGAGGTTCCTAGGGAGCAGGAGAGATTTCAGCTCTCTTCCTGATTCTACGTCACCTTAAACAACTCAGTAGCTGCTATATAAGGACAGGTAAGAGAAATTACACTAGCTCATGGAAAGTTCTTTTTTTTCCTGTACATTCTTTGGATGACTACTTACTTCTAGGCAAGCAGCATTATCTAAATCCTCCTGCTAAGCACCTGTCTGTGGGAAAGCTGATCAAAGCACATCCCCAACATCCCTAACCTACTTGTTCTTTTGTTGCATTACAAATCTTGGAGGGGAAGAGCCAGGATTATCTGTTTAAGACTGAAAGGTGATATGGAACATCTCTGTGAGCCATTAAAGTCAGGGCACTTTCCAGATTTCAGACTGCAAGAAGACTTGGGGGTTTTTCTCTTTCCCATGGCTGAGCTGTACAGAAGAGCAGCACATCTTGCTTTGTGAGAAAGACATTTTAACACACCTGGCAAGCATCACCTCAGGCTCATCTCTGCTGCAGTCTGTGACCTGGAGTCATCGGGTGCCTAAAATTCCTCTGGCAGCAGTGCAGCTGCCTGAGCACCAGAGCCAGCAGGGATGGGTAAAGTGGCTCCTGGCTATCCCTCCTGAGATGTGCTGCTGCCAAGCTGAAGATGCTTCCATTTGGCTTTGCTTCACCTTCACCAAGCCTTGCCATCCCCATCTGAAGCTTTTCCAGTGGGAAACATGCTCCTTCATGCCGTGAAAGGGCCAGGCAGCTGGGCAGAGGAGCCTTGCATTGGTCTCTGCTTTGCCTGTCTCTGGGATGCATCAGGAGTGGAATGTGTCACCATCCTGTGTCCCAGGGGCTTTCCTCCTGGAGCTTCTCCCATCTGAGGTGGCAGGTGTGGATGTGGGGCATGTGGCTGAAGTCATCTCCAACAACTGGTACAGTAGCATCTCTCCATGGCAGAGACCTTCCAGCTCAGCTTGTCAGCATTTATCCCAGAAAATGGCACCTTGGACATATATCCACATGCCCTACATCCCTGCTCTCTACCAGCCTTCCTCACTACCATTCCCACTGTGCCACACTGGAACACAGCCTTGTGCTCCCAGTTCCAGCTCCCCCAGTGCAGGGGATGCTCCAGCCTCCTCCTCTTCCTGGGTGTGGTCCTCGTGAGGCAGAGACCACGTGCTTGGAGCAGGGCTGTAGCCCCCTTCTCTTCCCACGGCACCCTGGGTGCTGCTGGGACACCAGTCCAGGCTGTCCCAGCTTGCTGGCACCCCTCTGCCCTGAAGCCACCCTCTGCTCTGACACAAACCACCTCCTTTGGGGCACCTGCCCAGACAGGCTTCCAGTGGGGGACTCTAGAAACTACGGACAACGTTGGGGAAAAGACACGGGGTGTGTTTCCAGTGGAGGAACCAGGAAATGACAGTGGTCCGACAACGTGTGGAGAAGGGGACGAGAGACACACACTCCACAGCTCCCAGCGCTCTGGTGGGGCCAGCTGGGATTTTTTTCAGTATGTACTTTACCCGCTTTGTTACAGACTGTACCTCCAGCATCACCACACAGATCTGTTTGACACACTGGATAATAGCGTCGGGTGTCCCCGAGATTGTCACCGCCCGCTCCGTGGAGTTGGGCAGCATGTCCCCCGCCACTTGGACCTGAGCACCTGTGGACTGCAGACAGAAAGAGAGAGGAAGGAGAAATCCCACAGCTGAACGCCTTCACCCAGAGCCAGCTCCAGCTCCACATGCCTCCTGAGGGCCCAGCACACGGCATCCTATGGGATGCTGCTCCCACATCAGCCAGACCACTCCGGGAAGCAACGTGGTGCACGATGCAGCACAGGGATCCTTTTCCAAGACAGCTCCCCCTTGGCAGCGGATCAGCCCCGAGGAGCTGCGCTGAAGCGCGATAATGAAACGGAATCTGCCTTACCTCTCGGATTTCCTTGATCTTGGAGCCCCCCTTGCCGATGAGGGAGCCGCACTGACTCGCTGGCACCACCAGCCGCAGCGTCACTGGAGGTTTGCTGGTAGCGGTGCTGTTGCTCATGGAGTTGGTTATGTCCTTAGGAAGAAAAAGCACAGCACGTCAACCCTCGGTACCTGACCAGAGCCACACTCAGGTGCCACATCCACACGTGTTGTGGTCAGGTGACTAAAGCATTCCCTCTTGAACACTTCCAGGGATGACGACCACCACTGCCCTGGGCAGCCTGTTCCAAGGCCTGACCAACCTTCCAGTGAAAAAATTTTCCTTAATATCCAACCCAAACCTGAGGTCACTTCCTCTGGTCCTGTCACAAGAGACTAACCCTTAAATGGCTACACTCTTCTTCCAAGCAGTTGTAGAGAGGGAGAAGGTCCCCCTGTGAGCCTTCTTTTCTCCAGGCTGAGTCCCCCTGCTCCCTCAGCCACTCCCCATCAGACTTGTGCTACAGACCCATCCTAGTTAGAGATGTGTGAATCTCACAGGACACATAGGTTCTGTGCTGAGGCCATGTCCCAGTTAGGCAAATTCAACCAAGCACTGCTGTCCCCAGCAATGGGCTGGCTCACATTTCTCACCTCCTCGAATTTGTAGGCGATCATGGCAAAAGCCTTGAAGATGGCATCGGTGGGGCCAGTGATGGTCACAATCCGCTCAGGGCAGTTCCCCTCCGAGATGTTGATCCTTGCCCCGCTCTGGAAAGAGAAGAGAAGTCCTGGAATAGCCACAGCCAAGCAATCAGCTCAGGTCCTCTCTCAGCCTGATACCTGTGCCAGCCTCACAGCATTCCATCGAACCTTCTAAACTCCCACCCTTCCTCTGCAGTGATTTCGAGAGATCCCAACCCTCAGAAATGGTTTCCAATGTTTTACTGTAAAAGAAGCCCATGGGACTGAGCCAAGACCAGCTCATGGAGTCATTGCCTGTGACGAGTTTTGCTCACTGCCCTGAGAACTCCCTGGGAGCTGCAGGTACAAAGACTCTGGACAAACTCAAAGCCACTTATAAGTGACTTAATTTGAGTGTTTCACTAAGTACTTGACTCAGGAAAATGTGATAGGAGTTTGAGTGTGAAGGGAGAAAACTGGTCCAAAGAGCTCTGGGGACAGCTGACTTGCTTGTCCTGACCCTGGGAATTACTGCCCATATCACACAGAGCAATGTGCAGCTCTGGCCACTCTGCACTCCCTTTCTCCTACAAATCATCCACAGAGCAGGCTACTCACCTCCTCACGCATCTTCTTCACGGTCTCTCCTTTCTGAAACAAGAGAGAAAGCCAAGCCATCACTGAAAATTCAAGACTTCTACCTTTAAAACAATCCTAGCAAAAATGCATCTCCCTAATACAAGGCAATATGTAGCCAAAAACAGGGGAGCTGGGCTGCCTGGTTCAGCATCCCCACGTGATGGTCAGCCTGAAGAGCTGAGCACGTAAATCATCAAATATATATATACAAATTCACAACTGTGAATCTTCCCAGAGTTGGACATGCTGATGGAAAAGGAGGGCACAAGCCTACAGGGACAATGTGTTCATGCTGCAAATCTTTGCCACCACAAATCTTTCTTTTAAAACCACCCAAAAAAATCCCTAATCCTGTGTATCCAGAACTTTCCAAACCACTGTGGAAACACCAGAGCAACTCAGGAAGCTTTTTTGCACAAGGTAAATGGAGTCCTCTGGCCTCAGAGACAGGAGCTATAGGATTACTTAAATTATAATTTAAATGTATCTGTGTGACATTTTTAGTATCTCTTAATGAAGTTATTTGACAAAAAAACAGAGCAACATGACTGTAAACTCCCAGCCATCACCCAGTGAAGCAGCTGGGAACAGGCTGGTGGTTCATGGGGCTTTTAGGGGAATGGTCTTTGACCCCTCTGAGGGTCTTTCCTAATTTCTGGCTCACAAATGCAGCAACTAGCTCAGGCACCCCATACTTTTCAGGACATCACAGGAAAGAGGTGACTGTGGCACCTACCACACCACAGGTGCAGGAACAGCAACAAAGGCACATTAAAAGGCACTCTTACCTTCCCAATGATGCTTCCAACTTCCTACACGGAGAAAAAGTCAAAAACAGGAACCTACATTAGAAAACGTGACGAGAATCCAGCCCAACCCCATAATGAAGTGAAGACCTGGTGAGCACTGTCCCCAGCAGAGGGACAGGGTTGAGGGGCAGGAAGGAGAGGGAGAGGAGCACCATGACACCCTCCCCCACTGGCAGGACAGCTATTCCCAGAGCTGGGACAGCTGGACAGAGCTGTGTGGGACTCCTCGCAGGTGGGAGAGGCAGCTGTGAGGACAGCCCTGCCATGGGAGCCCCTTACCTTGCCATGCATCAGCAGCCGGATGGTGAGGGTGACGTTGAGGCCGCCTTCGGAGACCTTGGACTCCATTTCCTGCCAGGGGACGGGAGACGTACGCTAGCTGGGAGAGCAGCCCTGGCACAGGCAGCGCCTTGGCTGGATCACCTGGGGACACAGCCAGGAAGGTTTGCTCTCAGAACAGGTTCCTCGGGGTGGGACAGCCCACAGAACAGCCAAAAAACAACTCTGGACTAGGGCGTCAGATGAGCAGCCTAGCCAAGGTTCAGTGGCTGCAGTGGGGCTTTAAAAGACGCACAGCACTTATCTAACAAACCAGAGTTCACCATTTCCAGCATAAAGAAAACCACAAGGCACTGTTTTAGTGACCAGAAATTGTCTGTCTGACCCCAGGAGCACTGAATGGGAAGGACAGAACTGGCATCCTGGTTGCCACACGTCCTGACCTGAGAGCTCCCCAGCTGGGCATACTGTGGACCATGCCACCCCCAGTCATCCATGTCACACATATCTAACAAAACCATGCTGTTTGCCTTTTCCATTCTCTCTCTTTCCTCCTCTGCCCTCTCGAGGGGCCACTGATGTTTTGAAGGCACAGGGGGGAAGGAAATAAAAACCACAGAATGGCAACAAATCCTTTGTTTTCATTCCTGATGCTCCTTTAGGAGCATCTCTGCATGAGGACATGGCATCTGAAATGTCCCTGCAGCTCACTGCACGGGGAGAGCAGTTCCACCCCAGAGGGAGGTGCCAGCATCCTTCTACGTGCAATGCTGAAGACACAGAGCAATTCTCCCTCATCTTACTTAATCCCTCAGTCTGTATCAGATGGGAGATTTTTCATCCTGCTCACAAGCATCTGTCCCTTTGCTCAGACAGGGACTTACGTGAGCAAAAAAAGCGGGAGATAAACAAGCACTCAAGCACTGTTTTAATGCAGGTCGGGATGAATAAACAGCAGCAGTGCACAGACCACGGCTGGGAGATGGGTTTGATGCAAAACCTCTTGCCAGAGGTTATTATGAAACCCAAAATGGATAAACCCACGTGGTTTGCAGGGAGATAGAATTCCCTAAAGCTAAAGGACACTGGCTTGCTGGGAATGAGGCTGCTTATGACCTACGTGCAAATGCAGGGCTTGAGGCTGCTGCATGTTACAAATGAAAAAAAAAAAGATGGAATCGTCACAAGAAGGATAAGAAATTAAATGTGCTGAGCACCAAAACAGGTTCACTGGCACAACTGGTTGCCCAGAGAGGTTGTGGACTCCTCATCCCTGCCAGTGTCCAAGGCCAGGTTGGACTGGGCTTGGTCAGCCTGGGATAGTGGAAAATGTCAATGCCCATGGCAGGGGGTGAAATGAGATGAGCTTTAGGGTCCCTTCCAATCCAAACCATGCTGCTATTCTCTGGTTCTATGTCAAGCCAAAAGGTGCTTTTAATGGTGATGAGAAGAATATTTCCGAGGAAAAAGGTGATGACATTGGAGACTAAAGCAATGGGAATGGGCTGAGAGACTGTAACATAACAAGGCAAGATAAGGAATTTTCAAGATTGAGCCCACTGTAAGGTGAACAATGGAGGAGAAGAGTAACTGGCTGTGTTGGTTAACACCAGGCTGACTCCTGTGCATGGGAGGCAGTGCCAGAAAGGGTCAATAAGCTGATAGGTGGAGGTCAGCATTTCCAGTGCTTGCAATGTGCCAGGAGACAAACTCCTGCACTGGAGACATCACAGAATCATGGAATGGTTTGGGTTGGAAGGGAACTTAAGATAAATCATTCCACCCCCTGCCTTGGGCAGGGATACCTTCCACTATCCCAGGTTGCTCCAAGCCCCAGTGTCCAACCTAGCCTTGGACACTGCCAGGGATCCAGGAGCAGCCACAGCTTCTCTGGGCACCCTGTGCCAGGGCCTGCCCACCTTCACAGGGAAGAATTTCTGCCTAAAATCTCATCTAATCCTCCCCTCTTTCAGTCTAAAGCCGTTCCTCCTGGTCCTGTGGCAGGGAGGGTGTTTGCCATGCCCAGCTCCACAACCCTCACAGGAGGAACCCTGCATCAGGCCGTTATGTAAATGCTTCCAATTGATTGAAAAAGTGGGTCATGTGTTAGCCAAATGCTCCTGGCTTTAAGATTTATCAGCATTATTAAATTAAACACGCTTCATGCTCCAGTGAGCGGGAAAGCTACATTGGCCTTTTCTTAATCATACTAGTGAAAGGTAAGTGTTTTATAGAGGGCTCATGAGCTCAATGGAAGGCATGGTAACAATGGAGATGAAGCATTTACTCTGGGCACAGGCATCCCCCAACAGGCCCTCATTCTTCATGAACAAAGGGCTGGGAAAAATTATCCCCCAAAACACCATTTTGAGCATTTCAGAGCATTCTCTGCCTGGAGAGAGAACCATCTCGGCCCCTTCCTCTTCACCATCATGTTGTGCCTTGCTCACCACAGCTTTGAAATGGTTCCTTTGTCCACCTACTTGAAAGCCCTGAGGACACCATTACATCTAATCCAATGGACAGAGCAGATACAGAGCCCAGGTCCAGCCCAGTGTGAAGCAGGTGCAGCCCCACAGAGGTCAAAGACATGCAATTAGGAGACAAAAATGTCAAGCTAAGCTTGGCCCCAAAAGGAAAGTTGCACAGTGAACCAAGCCAGGCTCTGCCAAGCATCACACCTGGGCAACCACAGGTGGAGGACTGGAGCATCCTCCTTCCATTCATGGGCAGCAGCCAAAAGTTTTTGCACCACAGCAAGATCTGCCCTGAAGCTGGACAATGCCCTTCCAAAGCATGATCCCATTCCACAATAAATAGGCCTGGTAATTGCAGCTGCCTTTGCAAGAGTGCCTGGAGGAGTCATCATCAGTTCTCAGGACAATCAGGTTCAAACATATTAAATTCTGGGAAATTTCCTTAACCTATTAGGAATCCTCTATGTCTGAAAAAGCAACTCAGGAATCGGTGCTCAAGGAATAGGAAGGAAAAGGAAAGCCCAGAACAGCAGGAAGACTCCTCTTCCCCACATGCAAATTTATGCACTCCAATTTTTCTTTTTTTTCCATTTTTGAGAGGTTGTAGCAATTGCCTCAACTGGCGCTCTTGTGTTTATGGTTGCTGATACCTCACAAATACCAACACATCCCTAAAACTCCAGTAATTCCCTTCCACTTAGGGGAAATCTGAACACTGTGTATTGAATTAATTTGGTAACACGATCATCTCCTGTACAGGAGGAGGCACATGAAGCGGAACAGGAGGAGGGAAATGGAGCTCTGGGCTGGATGTGGGTCTCCAGCCTAGCTTCCATACAGGAGCTGGAAAAGCGGATGCTGGGATCCAGGGAATCATGCCTCTGATATCCTATCAGGGATGGTATTCCTGATGCCAGGGGGCTCAGCTGAGCTTGAGCAGAGCCGAAATCCCTGCAGGGGCTGGGCAACGTTGCTGGCTCTGCGCTTGCTGAAGCCAGCCCTTGCCCTCCTCTTCCTCCTGCCATGCATTCCTAGAGCTTGCTGGGTGCATGAGCCCCATGTGAGCAAGCCTTTGCTTCCTGGAGTTATTTTTGGGGGTATGGCAATGTTTTGTTCAAGCTGTCCAAAAGGAAACAGAGAGGACAACTCTGTGCAAAGATGCCCAGTGGCATAACTCACCCTTTCCCCGAAAGGTTTGGGTGGGAAGTTCACAGGCACCACCAAGCAAATGCAAAGGAGAAAGTCTCCATCACCCCCCACCCATCACAGGACCCCCAGAAAATCCCACTTTCTTGCAGGTGTATCACAGAATCACAAAATGGTTTGGGTTGGAAGGGACCTTAATGCTCATCTTGTTCCACCCCCTGCTATGGGGCAGGGGCACCTTCCACTCCCCCAGGCTGCTCCAAGCCCTGTCCAACCTGGCCTTGGACACTTCCAGGTGCAGCCACAGCTTCTCCTGGTCAGTGCAGGCTGATAAAATCCAACACCTCAGAGCCCTGCTGAGCAAGAGCCCTCGATGACCTGTGCAGGTGAAGAGCAGTGTGGGCAGGGCCCTGATCTGTGCAATCCCTGCTGTGGCACCTTACCAAAGGACCATCCCCAAAACCCCACCCCAGAGCATCTCGGTTGCTCAACAGTAATGCCACCCTGGAAAACATCCACCACACTTCCCAGGCTCTCTGGTGTTCCAGGGCCCCCATCAGCACAGGTGTTAAAGGCAGCCCCAGCATCCCCCAGCATCCTGCGACATCCCACAGACAGGATTTCCAACAGGGGTGGCAGAATTCAGTGTTGGGATTAACATCTGGGACAGAACATCCACCACTCCTGGCGGCATTTTCCCCTGCGAGGGAGGAAATGTTTAAACATTTCCTTTCCTCTGACCTCTCCATATCATCTTCACAAAACTCAGAGCAGGGTTTTCTGACCCTTGGAAAACGATGGATGTGTTAAAAGCAGAGAAAAGCCAGAGAGGCCAGGAAAGAGGATGTTTTTATGTAATTTCAGGCTTTCTAGCCCATTTTCTCGAGGAGGATTGCCCATCCACCTGTGTAAGCAGGAGCTTTCTCCCCACTCATCTCCTGCTGACTTGATCCTGCCATTAAGACCTAATCCGGCGATTTCCAGCGTGGTGTTTTAGTGGCTGGGAAGCTCGGCAGTGCAGCCAGCTTGGGATTATGACGACGGCACAGTCTGGCCAGGTCAAGATGGGGGTGGAAGGAGGAAAAAACAGGCAGAAACCCAAAGCCAAGCATTCCCTTAGACCACATGGAAATGCATCAGCCACCGGCAAGCTTTGGCTGTCAGGAGATGAAGCTGTGCAAGGGCAGTAGCACCACCTACATGAGTGACACCAAATGCCAACTGGGAACAAAGCTGTAAATTCCAGCTGCTGCCATTTTCCACAGCTGTAGTCATTTTGGCTGACCTTTCCTCCTCTCTACTCTACAGCTTCAGTGAAAATATTTTAGGTATCTCTAACCAAAAAGGATGCCCTGTGCCTTTCTAGTTCATCAGCCAGCATGATGTTCCTGCCTCTCCCCTGCCTGTGATCATTCCAAGCACCACAGGAGACAAATGTCCTGCTCTGGCCCTCATAGCAGGTATCTCTGGAGGCTTCTTTCTCACTCACCTCCTCTGATTTCCCTGCTCCCCTCCAGCTGGGATCACAGCCTCACATTTAGGTTGGAAAATACCTCTACAATCACCGAGTCCAACTGTTTCCCCAGCACTGTTAAAGTCAACCACTGAACCCTGTCCCAAGTGCCACATTCATGTGCCTCATTAACACTTTCAGGGATGGGGACTCCACAACTACTCTGGACAGCCTGTACCAGTGCCTGACGACCCTCTCCATGAAAAAAATTTTCCTAATATCCAATCTAAACCTCCTGTGGCACATCCTGAGGCCATTTCCTCTTGTTCTGAACATCTGCACTGATACGATGATGCACAGAACCCCAGCACAGTCACACCGCAGTGGGCTCAGCCACATCCCAGCCAAACACCTGCTCTCTCCTCCAGGAAATTCCCAGCTGATTTCCTGGTTTTCTCCTTTATCTGGTGAACCCCACTTACGGGCTCAGGCATTAGTCTCCACCAAAGCAAGCTCAGTCCAGGGAGAACGACTTGTTTTTGTTCTGGTGGCAGTGCCATTATCGCAATCTTGTGTGAAGGTCAGTGGATGAAACTGCAACTTTTCTCTGTCAACCTCCTCAGGATGATGGTCTGGAATATCATTTTACCCCCTGCAACAGGATGGCAGGATGAGATTATCTATCTCTGTGCCCTGATACATTTGTGGGAGACAAAACCTTGAGGTTTGTGTTAGTTCAGGTATCTGAGAGATATCTCTGCAGAGATCCACAGCATGCAGAATTCCCATTCACTCACACGAGCTGCTGCAGTGTTGCAAGCAGAGGTCAGACACAGACAAGTGAGGGAAATGCAATGTAGCAGCAGCACGATATTAGATGTCCTCAGGAAAGCCAGAAATCCTTGTTTGGGCTGGTTTCAAGGCTTTATGATTGTGGGACTCTGAGCAAAACCAGTGGCTTGAACCTGTTTAACCACCACCTCAACAAGGTTATTAGAATTATTAAGAGTTATTAGAAGAATAATGAGTCCTCATTTAATTTCTTTAATTAAAGCTGATTTTGGAAGGTTGGGGTGAGCAGGGAGGGGATAGGAACATCGTGCTATAATTCAGCCATTTCCAAACCACTCTGTTAGTTACTTCTGGAACAATTTGCCAAAGAAAACAGTATTTTCAGTGAATGTCACACTGCACGAGTGCATCAGAAGCCTCTCCCTGTGAGGTGATGAAAGCCAATGCTCTTTGCAGCTGAGTCCACCACTACTCAATGACCAGAAACACCATCAGATGTCTGTGAGCCTTTAGCAAGACCCTGAGTGCCAAAGAAATAACATTTTTGGGATAAGGAACATCAACTTCTCCTTTGGTCTGCCGGCAGATTAAAGGATAGATAAAAAGAATCCATTACAGTTTTTTCCTGAAATACCTCCACCCCCAAGCCACTATTTTGGAGAGGCTGGGAGCATCCACTGGAGCTGCTGATGGTCCAGCGAGGAGCAAGCACCGACTGGGTCTCAGCTGATGCCAGGTGCCCCTGTGGGCTGAGGGAGGCAGAGCCAGCAGCACTGCACTGCCCCCCCAGCCCGGACTCAGCCGCAGGGCTCGGCACTGCAGAGTGGGGCGGGTTCTGCTGCAGAAGCAGAGCCAGGGGAAAGAATCCCAAACCTCCGACGTCACCACCTGGCACTGCAGAGACCAGGAAAATGTCTGCTTCAGTGCCACACTTTGCGCCCTGGCTGTGCCAGTGGGACTGAGGAAGCACCACAGGCAGCGCTGCAGAGGGCAGCTGGACCGAACCCGCTGGAGAGTGGAGTAACTGTGTGATGTGCACGGAGCTGGGGTGGGTGATACCACTGGAAAATGGCTGGGAAATGCTCTAAAACTCTCCAAAACATTGATCAGGGACACTCCTGTTAAAATGCCAGGTGCCAACCCAGGTGAGGGAAGCTCTTGGCGAGCAGAGCGAGAAGCCAAAATAAGCTTGGAAATGTGAAGAAAATAAGATAGAATTTTGCAAGGCAAAGTACTGAACTTAATAGTGTGCAATTAAATGCACAGGAATAGAGGAAATGCTCCTCATTCACATGAAAATGGCTGGCAGTGACAAGCTGACTTACAGGATCGGCAGAAGGAAACCAGGAATGGTGAAGTGGCTCTTCAAAGGAGATCCAGGCAGCAGAGAGCAACTCCAGTCCCCTGGGGCCAGCAAACACAGGGAAGGGCTGGAGGAACCAAGGTTCTGCAGCACAGGGGGCAGAGGCATGGGAAGGCCTTGAGTGAGGGGCTTAAGCTGCACTGAAGATCCAGGAAAAGAGCTTCTCCAAGCCACGCCAAGCTGCCAGTTATCCTTCTTTAAACCTTCCAAATATTCGTGTATTGGCAAATAAAGCTCATGTCTGTTAAACAACCACATTTACAACCCTGGCACTGAGCCAAATGCACTCAGTTCAAGGTTTTTTCGTCCCAGCCAAAGGTCAAGGAATGGAAGCCAGGAGGTGCCACCTTGTAGCAGGAGATGCCCCAGGGATGCTCTGCAATGGTTGTGCATCAGCCCCAAAGGACCCATATCTTGCCCCACAGGAGTCAGGGAACACACCTCAAGGGATGAGACAGTCAAATACCAGTCCCCTAAGTGCCAGATTTGAGATGCCATTTTTCAGGGGAACCCAAAGGACTCCCAAAAAAGGATGCTCATGGCCACAGACCCATGCTGGATGCTCACAAAGGAGAGACCACAGGGAGGTATGCAGACCTCCAGAGACAAGCAGCTTCTCCTCCAGCATTCTGGAAATGAGAGGCAAAGCACTGCAAAAAGCTTCAGGCACATTCTCAACATCCTGCAGCTGGGGGGACAGCTGAGAGGAGAATCCCTCCACGGACCTGGGAAAGCAGAAAGCACCCACCTTCCCGGGCATCCTCCAAAACAGATGAGGATGCAACCAGGCACATCTCTCCACAGTGATCAGCAGCAGCCATCCCATGACCTCCCTCATTCCCCTCCTCCTCCAGAGCCTGCCAGCTGCCCTGGCTTTAATCTCACAGGCAGCATCATTCCAATAATTTCCTCCATTTTCAATCTACTTCCCTCCATTTTCAATCCACTGATCTGGGGGCAGTCTACAAATCCCTTCATCCTGAGAGCAAAGCAATCTACTGCTTCATCTCATCCCATCTCCATTTCTCTAATCCCTGGAAACAGGGACGAGGTTTGGAGCACATGAGCTGCCCTGGAGGGTCCTGTCCAGGTGCCGCTGGACAGCAACAAGGGGCACTGGGGCTGCTCTCATGAGTGTCACCCGACTTCTCAGAGCACCTGGGGCAGGTCCTAGCCCCCCCTGATCCAGGCATGGATCAGGATCAGTCTTCCCACTCCCTCCAGCTTTCATGCTAAGTGTGTAAGGGACAGATGAGGTGCAGAGCAGAAAACACATGAGGATCAAGCAAAGGTGTCAGGAGGAGTCACAACCACCTTGGTCTCATCAGTCCTGGCTGGATCTGGTGCTCTTTGTCCACAATCCCAAACCCGTGACTTTCATCCTGGCAATAGATGCTATTTGGGAATGGGAGACTGATCAGAGACGTGGGAAGGGAGACTCTTGTCTCTGCCTGCCCTGGAGGAGAGACCCAGCACCCCGAGGGGATCGGTCAGGATGCAGACTGATCCCATCCCTCTTTTGCCAAGCCCCCGCTGGTGTGGGAAGCGGGGACCCCACACCGATGGCCACCACAGGGCTGTGTCCCGCCTGACGCTGTCCCCAGCCGAAAGGAAGGGGCTGCAGGGCGGTGTGTGTGTGACAGGGCTGTGTGGTGGCCGTGCCAGGCTGCCCTGTCCCCATCCCGCACGCTGCTGGCTCTCCCCGCTCCGGCTGGCGAGGAGGAGGACGGGGCCCTGGGCATCCGGGGGTGGATCGCCAGCACGCTGCGCTCAGACCCTGACAGCAGGCTCCAAAACTGTCACTCCTGATCTGTTTTCACTTCAGCTAAACCTCAGCCCCGATTACAATCAAGGAGAGCTGCCTCTCCTCTCCCTTTCTACCCGTGGTAGGTCCTCCGTAACCTCAGGTCTCAATGCTGAGCCGGGGAATGGAGGAACTGGCTCCACTGGGAACTGGGGCTGCCACAGACAGGGTCATGACTGCCCCTCTCCCCAAACCTGGCCCCGGCAGTGAGGGCATAGCCACCGCAGTGGTTGCATCCCTGCAGGGCTGTGGGTCTCTGTCAAAATCCATGGGGGATGTGCCACCGATATCACTGACACCACAACCTGCCTCTGCCGTGGGTGGTATCCAGCCCCAAACCTGCATCCACGGAGTGGAGGGGTTTGGTGGCAGCAGGGTGCACCCACTGCCAGCTCACTTAGCAAGCCCCAAATTAAATAAATAAATTATACCAGATCCATGTGTGTGCGTGTGATCGCAGCATTGGGATGGAGGTGTTCAGCGGGAAGCTGGGAAAAAACGGAGTGGATGGAGACAGCCCTCACTGACTGGGGAAGCCTTCAAGAAATTCCCTTTCCAGCTCAGCTGGCCATAAAGCAGCTGCAGAGAGCCAGCAGAGTCACATCATGGGGGCTGTCGCCAACCCTCGTGCTGCAAGCCTGGGGGGCTTGAGGGCAGAGGTGTCACCCTGCGGGTTTGGGGACCGTTCCCTGCTCTCCAAAGGCACACACAGCCAGGAGCCAGGACTCCCAGTGCTCCATCACCACCGGGATCGAGGTGATCCCAATGTGCCAAGCGTGTCCCCCCGCCCCCCCCACCACCAAGAGCCACACCGCCGGCAAGGTGCCCTCTCCGCCTGCTCCCAACACCCGATTTCCAAGAGGGGGCCTGGAAAAAACGATTGATCCCCTGGGAAAAGCAATGCTGGGACCACCAAAGCAACACGGCGGGCTGGTACCCAGACGAGTATCCCTCAAGCTGGGAGGTGAGCAGGTCCCTGTGCCGCCTGGTCCACCGCAAAAGGGAGCTGGCCAGCACAGAGGGACTTGCTCCACCTGCCAGCAATCCTGACAGCATTCCTCTTCCCTTGTCCCACACTATCTTCCCACAGCTTTTCCAATGCCATTCTGAAAGCACTCAAACAATGTTGGAGGCATTATGAAGAAATTTTTCCCTCCGCCTTGACCAGCAGCCTTTTGTTCCCAACTCAAAATGATAATTTTTCTTTGGAGGAATAAATGTCCTCTTAATTCAGCAAGACTAAAAGAACATTTCCTACAGTTATTTCCCAAGAAGAAAAATTTGCTTTAGTGTCTGAAAATGCTGAAAATATTTATATAAATGAATCCCTAAAAAAAAGGGGGAAGTCTGAAATTAACAGCTTTGGAAATATTACCCAGCTATTCTGGAATTCTGTACTAAGAGCAAAACCCCAGCTATTAGGAAAGAATGTCTGGTTTTGGTTTTTTTTTATATTCAGGGTTGGGTTTCTGTATCAAAATGCAGCCCGGCATCTGCCCTTGCACATGTCAAAACAAAGGTCAATCATTTTATGGAAACTTAAACACAATGTCCTTGAGCCACTGTTTCTGGTTTATTTTTAAGCTGGACATGACTTCCAATTAATAAAATCAGATTTTTTAAGATGGTTCACATTCAAATTATATTATCCCAGAAAACTCAGATTATGAGAAAAATATATCTGAGAATATTTTTCCTTTAGAGTACCGAGATGATAATTTGGGGTTGATTTCAACAGCTTTTAAGTCCTCTACAACATTTGCCACTAATTTTTCACTTTTCTACTTATAAAGTGATGATGAAAGCAAGGAAAATGCAACAGAAACATGATGGTATCAGGAAGAATTTTGACATCCTGAAGAAAATGGGTATCTGAGGGCAAACAGAAAACAAAGCGAGCATCACAGTAACAGGGAATCATCTCTCCAAATAAAATTTCCCCGGCAAAAGGAAAAAAACTGAATGGAAATAGGATGGAATTAGGTAATAAGAATATTTATAGCATTAAAAATTAATGGAAGTGGAATGGAATTAGAAATATTCTTTTAAAAATACTGGAACTAGAATGGAATTCAAAATAAAAATATTAAAAATTTGCAAACATACTGGAACTAAAACCCAGAAATACTTAAAACCAAACTAAACCAAATAACGGAAGGTAAAAATTAAATTAATCAGGGTAGCGGGGTTTTATTATGTTGCCACACTACGACATGATTAACATCCCTGTTATTTTAGCATCCATTTCTTGAAGGCAATTTCATTTGTGCCATTCCCACCCAAGCGCACACACAAATTACACTGTCCAAAGCCTGAGCTGCAAATCACAGAATTTAGGAACAGCTGGATATTCTGGTTAAGGAAGAGATGGATGCTTCCCTACCCAGAGAGACAATCTTTGGCACTGGCTGCCGGGCACAGGTAAAATGGAATTCAACTAAAATAAAGCACACGCTCCGAGAACGACGATTTTGCAAAACAAATACGCAGCAAGATTTGTCGAATTTAACTCGCAAAAATTATTCTTTTTGCAAAATTTTTTCAAATTCTGGGGTTTTTTTGCAAAAACAAAACCAAAAAAATATTTGGCAAAATAAATTTCCAACAGTATTTTGGGAATTTCTCCCCGGAGAGACTTGGGGAGCAGCCGCTAACTTAAGGGAATCCCGTTGCTCGCGTGCCGATGTCTCCCATAATCCTGCCTCATGCTGCCACAGACTTAAATTTCCTCCATGAGAGATTCCCTTAAAACTGCTCCTAAGCATTCAAAGCTCTTCCAACCCACACCAGAGCCTGGGACCTGGCTAGTTCCAGGATTCTTCCCTGACTTACACTGGTGTGAAAAGTTGCCCGCGGCAGGTGGTTTTCCACCAGGACATTCTTTTAAATCTCCTTACCTTTCCCAAAGAGCCGCTTTTGTGCCGCTTTGGCGGGAGGGGGATCCAGACAGATGGCCAGTCTTTTCACGTTTGGAAAGGATGAAAAATGCTACAGGGGGAAAAAAAATCCCAGTGATTTTTTTTTTTTTTTTCCTATTCCGCTGTTCGGCGCAGAAGGGCTCCCAACCTCATTGGCCCTGGGAGATCCACCACGTGGCACGGGATGAAGGGCACGTGACCTATTTTCTCCCAAATCCCTGGGTTTGCTGGAAAGAGGGATGCACCCACTGCTGATGTTCTTGTCATTTCATGGGCTTGGTTTTATTTATTTATTTTTATTATTTTTTTTTAAAGGCCACTGAGCAAATCTGGATGCCTCGAGGCAATGAGGGCAAACCAGCCAATGCTTCCAACAGGAAGGAGAAAAGATCTCAGCATGAGATGAGCTCCGCTGCGCTGCCCGTGTGCAGGGGGAAATCTGGGCATGTTCTAAAGGGTGCCTGCCCATCCAGTGTGGGGCCAGAGCCTCCGGGAGGGACAGCAGGACTATGCTAAACCCTCCACCTCAGAGGCAGCAGCACAGTGGGAAGGACCAGGCAGAAGCCCTGCCTGCATGTCCCAGAGTTCAGTTGGCTCCCTGCTGCTCCATCACCCAAACCAGATGATCTCGTGCCCTGATGTTGCTCCTGACCCCTCCTCAGCTGTTCCCATCCTCTGCTGCCCTCCTGGCTGCCGCACCAAACAACTGCTCCAAGAGATGACAATCTCCTTCTCTGGGGGCTGCTGGAACAGCTTTCTGGGAAGCTGGACCAAGAGCAATGGAGGGAGCGTGGCACACTCTGGGTGGGCACCGCCTGCTCCCACCAGCCCATGGCCACGCCAGGCCCAAAGGGTGTTTCAGTGTCCCCCCACAGACACACACCCAGGCCAAAATGCAGCACAATTTTGGGGATCCCAAAAAGGTCCCTGAGACCCTGTGGAGCAAGGAAAGCCAAGCCAGTGCTCCCAGTATCTGATTTTGACTGGTGCTGGGAGTGTTCCCTTGTCCTAGCTCTGAGCCACCACATCCCAGCTGGCCATGGTCCACAGGCCAGGCACCTCCTGTCCTTCCCTCGGTAGCCAGGGCAGGCACCAGCCCTTCGGCGTCCAGGCATTCAGTTTGGGGAAGGCAAAAGGAATTTCTGGAGCCTCCAGACATCCTCATGTTCTGTCCATCAAAACTCAAGCCCATTGGTTGCGACAGTCAAAGTTGCATTTTTCTGGCAACCCAAGTCTCCACCTGGCTGTGCCAAGCCTCGGCTGTGCCATCTTTTCATGCCAGGGATGCACCTGTTCACCTGAAAGCTCTGGCCAAATCTACCTTGGACATCTGCCCTTGGATGTCAGTTCTGCAGAGCAGCTGTCCCCAGCCACCTGACCACCCAAGGGCTCGAGGCCTTCTCACCCAGGGGTGGCTCTTTGGAGGACAGCTGAGTTTGGTGAAACAGCCATGGCCACCTCTAGCCCTTCCTGGTATCACCACCATGTCCCAAATGCTGGTTCTTCCTTGCAGATGTTCCCCCTCCACAGCTCTGCACAGAGATTGGAAGCATGAGGAGCACAGCCCCTAATTCCAGATTCTTCCCGAGGCCAGACTGTCTCACCACACTGTTCCCAAAACCACAAGTACAGCCTTAAAAGGCCCCAAACGGTGTAGAAAAGTGCAGGGTTTCACCCAAAGCCTCTCTGGCTCAGAGTATCACGCTCCAGCCAGATCACGGGGCACTCAATTCCAATAAATACACACTGAGGGAGAAACTTTCCACACTAAAATTTTCAAATGCAAACTATGGCCACAGCCTAAAGCACCCTGCTTGCTGCTTGGCCCTCCCATGTTTCCTGATGGCCACAGAGAAGAAACCTGAGCACCCTGGGACCGTGGAAGGTGTCCCTGCCATGGGATGAGATGAGCTTTAAGGTCCCTTCCAACCCAAAGCATTCCATGATGCTGTGATTCCACAAACCCCCTGCCCCACCTTTCAGCCCCCTCCTCTTTCCCCAGCGAAACTAAAGCTGGCTCCCCAGTAATCTTCCCAATAATTATATAATGGAGAAGCAGGCGGATAAATCATTTCAGGCCGCTGTGCTGATAGAAAGCAAGCTGGATTAAAAGATCTGAACAAGCAATACTTAGATTAAAATGGTTTGTTATTTTCAGCTGCAGAAAAAAAATCTGTTGCTAAAGTACAGAAGACAGAAGCGAAGGTGCATCATCTTCTTTCCCCCCAAAACCCAACCTTTTTACCTATCAGCCAAGACAAGTTCTAAGTTTCCACCCCAAATAAGGTTTTGCTTCCCAACAGGCAAAAAAACACACTTTGCCAGTTCACATGACATTTTAGCTAAAGATTAAGAGCCCTTCAAGTTGCATTTTGCCCACATGAAGCCATCAGAGCCCTTAAATCAGGAGAATACGTGCACAGCTCGGCAGACGTCACTGCCTAGGAAAAATGTGGCTCCTGGCACAATGGGCACCAACCCCTCTGCCTTGTCCCGTGCCTCCCCACAGCCCCGAGCTGATGGCAGGCAGATGCCAGGCTTACCAGCAGTGCAGAGGTGGCAGTGGCAGCTGGGAGAAGCCCATCAGACAGCGGGAGAGCTCTCTACAGGAACCTATATGTTGTCCCCCTGGCCCCCAGCAAGGTCAGCGGCCCAGGGTGCTGTGCTCTGACTGATGGCTTTGGAAAGGCGTGAAGGGGAGGCAGGAACAAAAGGGGGAGAGAAGGAGCTGGCACTGGGGGCCGAGCTCTCCGCAGGGCATGGCGCTCATCGGCCCATTTTGGATCGATGGGTGAGCTCCGCTCATTCACCTTCAAGTTCAGATTGAGCAGAAGGGTCAAACTGGGAAATGGTTTGGCACTGGCAGACACCACCCCATCACCAACCTGCAGACTCGTGTCACAGCTGTTTGCCTTGCTGGAATGAACATTTCCCACCCCACAGTATCTCCAGAATCAGCATTCCCACCTGAGCACATTGCTAACCCTGTAGAATCTCCACCTTCCAGCATCAGCAGTGATCACTCATCCCATCACCTGGATGGGAGATGGAGCAGCAATTTTTCCAGTGTAAAGTCCCAGAATATCCTGAGTTGGAAGGAATCCACAAGGATCATTGAGTCCAACTCCTGGCCCTGCACAAGACAATGCCCAGAATCCCACCTTGTGCTCTTCCAGGTGCCTCTCCCAGCTGTAGTTTTTCTATAAAAACGTCACAGTACCACACACACACAGGATCAGCCTTGAGTTCCAGGGATGGAATTCCACAGCCTTGGGGAGGGCTTGGAGACAGGCACCAGGCTCCTCTCCCTCCTGTGGATGTGGGAGAGGAGCTGGGACACAGACCTGGGAGAAAAGGATGGGATGGTGGACAGGGAGCATGAGAAGGCAGAAAAATTATGTCAGAGACCTTCCCAGAGGGAGATGGGAGCTATGAGATGTTTGTGATGTTCACCCAAACTTAGCCTTATATTGCAGGAAAGTGTATTCACTAAAGCTAGAGAATAAAACACACTTGCTGGACAAGTGATGGCAGAAACCTCAGACCAGACATAACCAGTACCCACCACACCACCAGAGGCCATGGATAAACCTCCTCACAGTTCTTCTGGCAAGTTCTATCCTTGCTGCACCTTACTGGGTCACCTGCAGCTCCTCTGGGAAACCTCCACCCCCTATCCAAAACGCAGCCCCATGCTGCAGGTGCAGGCTGTTTGCTCTGGCTGGTCTCACCCAATGTTTACCATGCAGAAAACAGGGATAAATGACACTCATAAAAGGAATGAGAGAAAAGAGAAGTGGGCTTGTCTGTTGCTACAACATTTCTGCTTTATGGCGCTGTCTTCTCCCTCGGAGACGCGCATCCTCCCCTCCACTAATGGAAAATGTTGCCCTGCCATCCATTCGTGCCAGTCAATGCCTGGGACAACACGATGGCCTGGGGCCACTCCAGATCTATTTTAGTCACAAAAGCAGAGTGGCTGATGAAAATCACCCCGTCCCTGCGCTTCCCAGCTTAGCTCTTTCTCTGGTTTTAATGGAATGGTCAGTGTGGCGGAAAGCAGGCTGCGAGGGTGGAGACAGAGCCATGGGAGACCTGCAGGGATGCAGGAGAGAGGCCCCATCACCCTCCCTGCAGGGGTTTTACAGCCTAAGGGACCTGCAAAGAGCTCTCCTCCCAGGATTTGCCCAGAGAAGGTGTGGCTGCCCCATCCCTGGAAGTGTTATGGGCCAGGTTGGATGAGGACTGTGGAAAGTGTCCCCATGGAACAAGATGAGCTTTAAGACCCCTTCCAGTCAGAACCACTCTGGGACTGTATGACTTAGGAAGGACCTTACCTTACCCTACAGGATGGCCTCAAGCTCCAGAGTGATTCCTGGGAGGGTCTGGCTGCACCAGAAAAGGGCATGCTGAGCACGGGAGGGAGCCCAGCAGCCCACGGCACGAGCCTGCAGACCAGGACATGGCAGAGGTTAAGGCACGGCACAGAGGAAAGAACAAAGCTGCTTAATGTGAACTTCAGAGAGAAATAAAACACAGACTGGGTTGGAGCCTGGGGGAGAAATACAAAGAGCATCACCTCCAGGTTGTGTTTGGGGCAGGCAAGAAAAACTTACATTTTTTTCTACATTGCAAACAGGTTTGGGCAGACCCTCAGCATCCACCAACCGCAGGAAATCATCCTGTGGAGCAGGGGATCCCTGATATGCCAGAGAGACTTCCAGGTGACCACAGCCCACCAGTGCTCCTCTGTGGTCACCCACCTGTGCTCGTGCCCAGCTGTGGAGCCAGGGCCTGCTTCCTGCAGAAATCCAACGATGGTGGAGAGAATCCAGCACGTTTCAGCACCGTGGGTGCCAGCTGGATTTTTGCTGCTGCTCCCAATAAGTTAACTGGGGCATGCACCATCCGTCAATACAATCAATGGAGCAGCATCAGCCGCTAATAAACCAACTGCCAGAGGGCAGGAAAATCTCTCCACTGCCAAAAACATTCCCTGGCCAGCAGGGTAGGTGAGCTGCAGATCCCATGCTTGGACTTGGTGCTGCTTTTAGCGTGCTGGGGCACCTTGTGTGCTAACAGGGAAAACCTTCCTCTTTTTGGAGACTCAGCAACCTCTGTGCCCATCCCCAGGGACCTGGGCACTGCCCTGCCATGGGAAGGAGCCTGTCAGTGGCAGGGAAGCCCTTGGGACCTCCTGAGGTCAGTCTTCAGTCCTGCTGGTGCTCACAGCAGCATTAGCACCAAGGTCAGAGCAGGTGCTTTATTCCTTTGGGGTCAGGGTTTTATTCCTTTGGGGGCTGAAAACCTCCAAGGATGGAGCATACACAGCCTCTCTCAGCAACCAGCTGTCCTCAGAATTTGTGTTTTTTCTCTCAGTAGTTCTCTCCATGTCCTCTAAGGTAGTGGCTACATGCCCAGCTGGTGTCACCTGCAAGCAGCACAGGTCCCAGGATGGACTCTGAGGGACTTCCCTGCCCTCCACAGAGCTTACACAAGTCAGATCTATCCTAAATCCCAGTAACTGCTGCAATTGCAACACCCAGTCCCATGGGCTCTGGCCAAAGCTAAAAAAGCGGAAAGAATGGAAACCCCAGACTGTGACTCACTGTTGGAGGACCTGCAGGGACAGGCTGGGGATCCCGTGGAGCTGGTGGTCAGCAGGGCAGGAGGCAGGGAAGGATCTGCAAGACAGCACATCTCAGCATCCTGAGGAGCTCAGGCAGCCCCCTGGAATCCACAGAGCATTCTCCCAGCCCTGCTGCCATGGCCAAGGGCAACACAGGGATATAGGGAAGCCCAGGAGCAAGGCAGAGGAGTCCTTGGTAATTGTTTTACTCCAATCAGTATCAATCGCTGGTCACTGATTCCAGGATTGATAGTAAAATGGGAAAATCCTCATCATGGCACCAGTCTCATCAACATAGCCATGAAAAGGGAGCTCAGGCAAGGACTTAGGTATGCTGGAAGGACAAGGGGTTGCAAGGAAACCCCAGTCCTTCTTCCCAGAGCCAGTGTGAGCATAAATCATCAACCCACATCCCACAGATGCATGGGGGAAGAGACTCGCAGTCATCTTTCGGGTCCTAGGTTTGAGTTTATCCCAAGGCAAGGCTTAGCATGCAGGGAACACAGCATTAAGGTATTTGTTAGCAGTTTTCTTAATCAAAAATGGGTCCATCTCTCAGCAGCTCTGCTCCTTGTTATGTCCCACCCCTTCCACCACGAAGCTGCAGGTGAGATCCCAGCCATGACCTGTGCTCCTGTAGCAGGCTCCAGTGCACACCAGGAGGTGTTCTCTGCCATCAGGGTGCCCGTCACCTCCAGGTACACCCATGCCTGTGTGTCCCACAGGACTGGTGCCATGCTGGGACAACCTCAGTTCCAGCACATGTAAGACTGAACCTCAAGCAACCCAAAAGGCAGAAATCTCAGCACTGCAAAGGACAACTTGGCTGCTTTAAGCACCCTCTGACAGCTCCAGTGGGGCTGTTTCCAGAAGACTCTGCTGGGCACAGCCATCCAGCACCTGCCACATCACACCACAGTGGTTCCTCCCTCATCACTGACCAGTCCAAGGCACTCAGGAATTGTCTTAAAAGGCATAATGAGACGGACAAGCAACATTTGGACTGCTGGGGGACTATCACCCTGGCTGCCATCTCCCAAACCCTCTCTTCAGCATGGCCAAAGCCCCTGCACCTTAAGGCTGCCCTGACAGTACAAGCAAAGGAGCTGATTACTTTTTTTTCCCCTGGTTGTTCTCTCCAGTGAAGCATGCATTGGGGCCAGGAGAGGCACCAGTAAGCTTCTCCCACCAAAAGCTTTCCAGCTCCTGGTCCGTGGCAGTGGAGAGCATGGCTCCAGCCCTGCATGGCCAGCTTGCCTGCTAGCTCTCATGGACTACGTCTCATCAGGAAATTTGGCCAGGAATGTTCACAAGGATCACTCAGGATGCTGAAGGAGTAATTTCTGAACAGCACAGTGCCCAGATCCCAGCAAAATCCCACCTATTGTTGCCACATAAAAGCATCTGAGGATGCAACAAATTCCAATGCATCCATGTGGCCAATTCCAAAAATCAGCCTCTGGACACTACAGCATGTCACTATCCTCAACTCATCCCAGTGAGACCACAGGGACCCAGGGGCTGGGCAGCACCCACAGCTTGATGGCTCCACCTGCACCAGAGCCCTCGACCACCTCATTCCAGGGGGGTCAAACTTTAGTCTGCGATGGGAATGGAGGAAACACATTAGACAAACTTGGACAAACCTGGTCCAAACAGGAGGCATCAGCAGCATGCCAAGGGGAAGGAGCTGAGGGTAGCTCCCTGCTCATGCCCAGCTTCCAAGGTGAGTTGGTGTTACTTCCATGTGGGAGCAGTTCCCATGCCTGGTCCCACTGAGCTGTATAAACTCCCTGCTTTTGCTCAGGCAGGGTAGGGTGCCCTATCCTACCATCCCAAATATCACATCCCCTACTCCATACCACTCCCTTTTCCCAAAAATACCAAAGCCTGCTGTGACACCCACTCTGCCTCTCCTGCAAACTCAGGACTTCAGCTTTGTGAGTCCCTGGCTGTTTGTGACTATCAGGAACCTTCCTTGGGATGTTTGGGACCATGGGGGCACCTGTGTGAGGTTCAAGCTCAGCAGAGAGCATGGAGAGCTTGGATAGGTCCTTTGGCTTTGCCGTGAGCCTCCAGGGAAAATTCAAGATCTTTTGGAAGACATGCTGTGCAGTGGTGAGGGAGGGATGGGGATGGGAATGGCTGGGATGGGATGGGGATGAGACAGGATATGACAGAATGATTTGGATGGGATGGGGTAGGATAGGATGGGATGGAATGAGATGAGATGGAATGGGGATGGGATGGGGATGTTCTTCCACCATACCACCAAACTCTGACCTACAGTACACCCCACAGACAGGAATATCAGTAAGATGGCTCCACCTGCATTGCCCCCCAGGCTTCCAGCCCCCTTTGTGCAGGAGGGAATTCCCTCTGCTGGGGCTGCAGCAGACCCCCACAGTGCCGGGATCCGCTTTGTTCCGGGGTTCTGGGCGCCGCAGCTGCCCGTGCAGGGAGAGAGGGATCCTCCCCTGACCTGTGTTCCCATCATCCACCCGCCCGGGTGTTCCATGCAGACAGAGGCAATGATTTTAATGTCCCAGTGAACAAGCTGTCGGCATGCATCAGCCTCAAAGGGCAGCTTTCAGAGCCGCCTTCTCCTCCCAGGCGCTGCCTGGGCCAGGAAAACCAATTCCAGCTCCGCGCGGGCACACACGCACACACCGTGTCACCGGTGCCTGTGGTTTTCCAGCCTTTTAACTAAAAACCCTTGCAAACGCTGCTGGTAAGGAGGGGGAGGCAGCGAGCAGGGCTGGGGGTCAGAGGGGTGGTGCCTCTGGGCTGGCAGAGGGGCAGCCCCACGGGCAGAGCCGCTGATGTGATGGGAGCCGAGCGCTGCGGAGCTGTCAGGAGCCTGGGCAGGGATGAGCCGAGCAAAGCCATGAGCAGAGCTGACATCTGCCCCCTGGGCGGGTACCTAATGAGCAGAGACATTGTCCATTTGTGGAGAAGAGGGAAAGCTGAACGATTTCTGAGTTGACACCTGGCAGCCTCCATCGGTGCTCCTGACCAAAGGAGAAGGGCGGTGGCGGGGGCTGGAGCCGGTCACCCTCAGCCCCACAGGGGTGGGTGACCTGGATGGCCACGGGGTTGACATCTCAGCAGCTCATCCACGCTGCCCAAATCTCCCCTGTTTGTGATTTTTCTGCCACCTTAGAAGAGAAACTGGTCCTTCCTGGGAGCTGGCGGGGAGGAGGGTCTGGGAGGGTCCCATGTGGCCCCGATAGCCCAGGAAAAGGCAGCAGCATGGCAGGGAGCACGTTCCTGGGTCCAGCAGCACACCAGACCTGCTCTAGGCTGGGATCTGGGCACGGGCAAAGGCTCCTTGTGTCCCCTGGTCTCCACATAGGGTGGCACTCAGCAATGCTCCAGCCCCCAATGTCACCCAGCAGCCCCCCCACGCTTCCACAAACCTAGTTCTGTCAGTCCCCATAAATCCAGCCTCCCTAAGCCCACTTGTCACAAGCTCTTTCCTAACTCACCCTACCTCCAGCCTCTTCCCCACCCACCACTTTCCACTGGTGATGAGACCGGAGTGATGGAGCAGGAGAAGGGAGAGGCCTGTATTGCCCCTTTCACCTCCCAATTTTCCCCTCAGGAAAACCTGGCTCTAAAAGTACTTGTGAGCCAGCAAACATCCCCACACTGCCCCAAATCCCCACCTGCCTGCCTGTTTTCCCAAAGGCCAAGTGGATTTACAGGACAATCACCTCCCTGCAACTATCCTGGCTCAAAGGGGAGATCCTGGAGCATCCTCAAGGCTTTCTGCCAGCCTAAAAAGCAGCTTTAAAACACTGACATTATTCCACATTGTTTTCACCAGCTCCATAAATAGTCTTGGGTCTAAACAAGCATAAGTCTCACCTGCCTGGCTCCAGGGATTTTTGCTCCTTTCTAACAAATATAGCCAGAAATGACCAAAAAAAGGCTGCAGCCCTTTCCCTGGGATGCCTGGGAGTGCAAACAGCAGCTGGGCTCAGGCTGCTCCTCCCTGGCACCCGCTGACCTGCTGGGCTCAAGCAGATGGAGCAGCCACAAATCCCCCCCTAAGCCTGGGAAGGGACTAATCTCTCAGAGGACAAATCGGTGGGCGAGGGGGGGAAGCTCAACATCCCACCTCTTCCTCCCTCCTCTGGCAAACCCAGCAGCACCTAGCATAGCCAGAGGGATCACAGCAGCCCCGAGGGCAGAGGCAGCACCAGGAGAATGGGTACTTGGTGGAGACCCAGTTTGGGGACAAGCACACATTTAGGTCACACCCAGCTAAGCCTTTCATGCCCCTGTGCAGGGAGACATGGCAGCTGGCGTCTCTGTGGGGAAAACCACATCTGGTGAGCTCTTAAAACTTCCAAAATGCTCCCCAGCCACGAAGGACAGAGGCTTCTTCAAGACTGAGAGGTCCTTGGTGGCTGTGGGAAGTCGAAGGAGCAGCCACGGGGATAAGGTGGATTACCCACGGGGGAATCCCTGGTCCTTCCTCACAGCTGGAGGAGGATTAGGTCTACTGGAGTGGGTTAGTCCAGGTCCAGAGCATGGGATCTGGACAACCAAACGTGCTCTCTCCAAAACACAGACATCCCCAGAAGGATTGGGAATGATAACATGCTGATGTCAAAGCCCCACAGCAGATCCCACCATGGACATCACCCCCCTGCCACGCTCACCCCATGTGCTTCAGAAAAGTGTTTCTGCCCCAAAGACCCCAACCAGAGGTCAGCCCAAGGACACACAGCCCGGTCCTGCTCCCAGGGCCATCCACAAGCAGCTAACCCTCTCCAACTCATTCTCCTTCTGCTCCAGAGGCCACAGGAAGTGAGAAGGTCAGCAAATTTCGTGCCACCCTTCATTCTTCTGGGTTGTGGTTTTTATCCTCTCCTCCTTCCTTTCTTGTGTCCCCTCTTCCCTTGCCTAAGGGCTGGAAAACTCCTCCTGTGTGCTTGCAAGAGACAAATGTCTCGCCAGATATTGTCAGCCCTGCTCAGAAAACTCCAAGGCATCAGAGCTGATGAGGACAGGCACAAGAGCACTCAGAAACCCTTGGAAGGAGGAGGCTGTAGCCCAGGGAGAGGATGGAAAAGATACAGGCTGGGATGCGTGACATCTGGGGTTGGATTGCACCCTGCACCTTGGACAGAGGATTATAGATGGCCAGCAGAGCCCAGGGAACTCCTGATGAGGTGTGACACTCACCAGTATGGCACAGCATCAGTGCCACCTCTCTAGGTGCCATGGCACATCCAAAGGAATGGCCTGGGACAGAGGGTGAGCCATCGGTGTGTCCCTGGAGACCATGGGCACTCAAGCTATGCAGTCAAAACAGGCAATTGCAAGTCCCTCACTAATCCATCCCCATGCCCTGGAGGAGGGATTTGGGGAAAATCCCCAAATTTCCCTGAGGGAATCCCAGAAAAACCTGTTTTCCAGGTGGGGAAACTGAGTCACAGAGGAAACCACCATGGATAGGCCTGCCTGCCCCATGGAGCCACACTGTCCCAGGGAAGGGCTTCATTTCCCAGACACCCTGGGCTCATGTCCTCATGCCCTGCCTTCATGTTATTAGTCCAATAAAAGCCTTTAAATAGGGAATTGTTTCCATATTCTAAGGAAAGCTTAGAGGCACAGAGCAAGTGAGCATCTCTGGAGGTCTCTGCAGAGATGGATTAGGCTGCCTGGCATGAAATGACCCTACCCTGAAACCTCAAAACTTTGTCCAAGCCCTCCATTTTCTGCCTGCACACAAGGAGATGTTCCCTGGATGCCCTCTCCCACTGCCATCACCAAAAAGCCCCATTTTTTATCCTTTTTAGAGCACAATGGGCAGCAGGAACTTCACCACAGATCATCCTGGGTAAAAGGCACTCCACGGTGATGCCCACAGTGATGACTTCCTCATGTGTGACCCCATGCCCACAGCAGTGTCCAGCCCGGAATGGCCACCAACCTGCATGACCTGTGCCAGGGGGGAACGTGACACTGTCACCCCAAGGGTCCCCTGGACAGCCCCAGGCCTGCGGTGGGGCCGTTCCCACCTCCTCACCTTCGGAGCGGGTTGCAGGTGCAGCACAACGTGGAGGCACATCTGGCAGCACTGGGAGGGTGGAGCTGCAGCTGGATGGTTGGCTCCTTCCCTGTAGAACAAAGGGATGAGAGTCAGTTATGGGGCAAAAGCATCCTCCAAACAATCTGCCCCCCACAGCAAGGGGACACCCACACAAGTGTTTGAACCCATGCCAGAGATGTCACCACCACAATTCCCTCAGGACAAGCAAGTCCTTGATGCAGCTTTTCCCAGCCCAGCTGACCAGACTCCTCTAGGGCATAATCAGAGGCCTCTGAGGCACTTGGATTTTCAGGAAATCATCACCTTGTGCTGGGAAAGTAGGGACAAGAGGGTTTGCTCCTTGGTGGCAGGGATGCATGATGAGTCATCTTCCAGCCTAATGCCCTTGAAACAGAGCCAAAAAAGCTTTTACCCAAAGTAGCCAGCAACAGGATACCAGAGCTGGAGCTCCAGGGTTAACCCTCTCCTGGCAGAAGCTGGCTGGCTGCCCTCCCATGCAGATCCTTTCTCCTCCTCTGCTCAGTGCTGGATTGCTGTGTGCACCCACCAGGTTGGTGGACACGATGCCAACACTGCCCTAGCAAGGGCAGGGAGCAGGACATGCCATGAGACCCCAGTGATGGGCTGCTGCCAGATCAAATGGGCTTGGAAACACAGGGCCCTCAAATGGGGAATGTCATTTCTCTTCCACATGTCCCACCACAAAGCCTGCCCAGCAAACAGAACAATGTTTGTGGTCCACCAAAAGGGAAAACACAACTCAGAAAAATAAGGTGGAAAATTTAAAGCTCTTTATTTCACTGTTTTGGGGGAAGGCTCTCAATTCCTGCACTCCTGAGTCCTTGTTTCATTTAAGAACCCACCAACCATCTCTAACTCCCATGGGATCCTCATTGTTTGGTGTGCCAAGACTTGATGGGCTTTCCGCAAAAAAAGAGGGAACTAGCCTGCTGGAGAACCTCCTTGACAGAAAACAGCCCCTTGGGGACAGGTGGGAATGTCTGTGTGAAAAGGAGCTTTTCCTTCCTGCAGGCAGAGACGTGCCAGCACCCAGCGTTCCTGACAACCTGATGAGATTGGACCTATTCCTGCAGCGTGGAAAAATGGGAGCTTCAAACCATGGCAGTGGGGCACGAGCATCACTGAGCTGGAACAGGGAAAGAGGATGGTGGATGATGCTCCTTGCCCAGGGCTGGGAGTGAAGGGTCCACTCAGGAGAGGCTGCAGCACCACAGCCTTGCTGTACACGGCCTCAAAACAAGCCCAGTCTCTCCGGGGCCGTCAAAAAGAGATGGGAAAGGTGCTGGGGTTTATGCTGGTACCCACTAATCTCAGCTGGAGCCTCCTGCCACAGCCCCATGGATCCGAGCATCGCTCAACCCACCCCAGCAGTCTGGAAGCATTCTGGTATCTGCATGGACCTGCCCAGGGCATTCAAAGTGAGCTCAGACAGGGATTTCCCTCTCACATCCTCCCACAGGCCACTATAGAAATACTCCTTGAAAGCATGGATTAGGTCACGGAGATTTTGAGTGGCTTCTTCACCTTCCGCAGGGCTCTCTATCCTCAGTTTGCTTCCTCACAGTCTGCAGAAGGGGCTGCTGAGCGTCCCCTCCACCCTGGGGCATCCCTGTGCCCCTGCCAGCCCACCCCAGACCCCAGGGGCAGTGTCTTGTATTCCCCACCAGGACCACCCACTCCCTTGTACTGCAGCCCTCGGGATACACCAACACCCTCCGCTTTCCCAAGGATAGGCAGCAGGAACCATCCAGGCCTGGAAAGCCCAAAACACCCAATCTGTACCACGGCAGCGGGCTCTCCCCCACAACCCCAGCACCAGGGGCACCAAGCTGCCCCACCTGCCCCGGCTGCCTGCAGCCCTGGGGGGAATCCCTGCAGTGATTCCCGGGTGGCCATGCAGCATCCGCATGGGGTGCAGATGCTCTGCAGCGCAGCACATGCCGGAGGATGCTGCACTGCCCAGGCTGCTGCACGTACCCCTCTCCAGGATGGGTCTCACCCAGATCCTGGGAGGACCTGCTGAAAGGAGGTGGGCAATAAACACTGCCCCAGGAGCCAGAGCTGAATAAACTGACCCCTCTTGAGCCCGCTCCGTGTGATGAGAGGGCTCCAGTGGGGAGCAACGCCAGTGCAGGGCATCCACTGCTCCCTTGAGGCACATGCTGAAGAACCAACTCAGTGACTGAGTGGGTGGCAGCCCTGCCTGGGCAGGGGGTTAAAATTACGTGGTTTCTAAGGTCCCTTCCAACCTGAAATGTTCTGTGATACTATGATGATTCTGATTTCAGAGGAAGGACAGAAAAGTCCTGCCTGGGGAAATGGGCTCCCAAGAGATATCCACCCAGCTACAGAGGAAGTTTGGAGGCCTGGGACCCCTTCTCTCCCTCCCAGTACCGATGCTGAGGCTGCGTTTGAACTGCTTGGTGACCACCACACCTGGAGCACGGGTGACACCATAAATGACCACCAGCCTTACACCTGTGAGACCCCATGGGTGCTGGCACCCAAAAACCAACAGCCAGGGCTCAGAAACACGCTGTGAGACCGCTCGGGACGTTTCCACCCAAAACTATGCGGCATCCCCGCCGCCACCCATCCCCACGCACACTTCCCCCTGCAGTGGCGAGTGGGGGGTCGGGGGTCGGAAAGCCTTCTCCCTTGGTGACACCCACTTATCCCCAAACTGGGACAGCACTTTGGGATTATTTCAGCAGAGCCCGGGAGCCTCCCAAGGCTGGGAGCCAGGGACAGAGAACTCTCAGCAGCCTCACAGAGCCGCCCAGCCGGGAAGGTGGCAGCACACGGGGGCACCTCCTAGGGAAAGGGGGGACACGGGGACAGGGTCGGTGGATGCACGCCCTCCGTTCCCCGGAGTGATGCCGCACCGGGAGCCGCCTCGCCCCGACGTTGCCGCCACCACACCCACCCGCGTCCCCGCACGGGGACCCTCCATCCCCGCTCCAGGAGCCGGGGTGCCCCTGCGGGACCGGGAGCGCCGTCCCGGGCCCCCCACGCCCAGAACACACTCCGCAGAGAAGGCAAAGCCCTACCTGTGTCCGGACGGACGGACGGAGGGACGGCTCGGGCAGGGCGGGGGAGCGGCAGGGCTGACTCAGGGGCGGCGGCAGCCGGAGCCGAGCGGGACCGCCCGGCACTGCCCGCCACCCCCCCGGCTCTGCCCAGCCCCTCGACTTCCTGCCCCTGCCCCGTCCCTTCCCGTCCCAGACCCAGTCCTGCCCCTGTTCGTGTCTCTAAACCTGCTCCTCCCCTGACCCAAATCCCCCTCTAGCCCCTGCTCCTGCCCCAGCCCTCTCTCTAATACAGCCCCTGAACCTGCCCCTCTCCTGCCCTAACTACCGCTTTTCCCCCTGCTCAGTCCCTACTCCTGCCCCCGCCCCTTCACTGCCCTCGCCCTACTACAGCCCCTACTCCTGCCCCTAAACCACATCTGCCCCTACCCAGTCCCTGCCGCTGCCCTGTGCTGGCTGGGGGCAGTCCCAGGTGACACCGCCCAGGGTAACACTACCCAGGGTGACACTGCCCGGGGTGACACTGCCCGGGGTGACACTGCCCGGGGTGACACTGCCCAGGGTGACACTGCCCCAGGGTGCTGGCATTGTTCGCGTGCCCAGCATCGCCCCGGACCCACACCCTGCGGAGCTCCTGCACCTGCACCCGGCTGCGTTTAAGGGAGGGACCCAACCCTGCCACCATCCTGGCCATCAGGGATGCACAGACAGATGCCACCGGCCCGCGGGAGGGACAGGGAGCTGGCGGACACGTCTGCTGTGCTCTGGCCAGCCTCCCCAGGACCACCTGGGGGGCTCAGTAGGGCTGGAAGCCTCTGGGTGGGAATACCCAGGGCTGCCTGGACCTTACAGCCTGGCTTGGGTGGGGCGGGTGTGTGCGACAGTCCCCGGACGTCTGGAATCCTGCTGCCGCACTTCCAGGCGGGAACAGATAAATATTTCAGCGGAATAGCCGAGCCCTGTCAGCTTGCATTTGCTCCTGGCAGGGTGAGCACTGGGAAAGGGGGAGGAAAGGCGGGGAGAGAAGATGCGCTCGGAAGATGCATCATCTCTCGGGAGATGGGGCACCATCTCCGGGGCCCGATTCTCGGGGAGCTCCACCTCCTCTAGGGATGCTCTTCCGTCCGGGAGAAGTGCACGGCCGTGCTTCAGCCCCTCCTGGTCCTGACAGCCGGACTCACCCCATAAGCAATCCTCGGGGACGGCTGTCAGGCTGGGCGGGGGGATGAGAAGTTTCGGGAGCTCTGCTTGGAGCACAGTGGGGCAACTGTTCGGGACCCTCTGGGATGCGGCACAGCGCAGACTGGAACAAATCCACCCCCAGGAAATAAACGGGGTGCAGAAATAAATCCAAGCAGCCATGGGTATCGTACATCAGCGGAGGGAGCCAAGGCGGAGGCAGCGTCCCCCAGGGCCCGCAGCCCAGAGGCCACGGCAGATGGGCGAGGCTGCGGGCAGTGGAAAAGGCGGTCCTTCACGCCCTGGCAATGCTTTCGGAGCGGGATTTGTCCCAGTATGGGACACACAAGTACTGGTGCAGCTCCGTCCTACGGGTGGCCAGGCGGTTCCTGTCGTTCCTCCTCCTCCTCCCCTTCCTCTCGCCCTCTGCACTGTGGGGTTTGTAGTCCCTGCGCCGCCCCGCACGTGGGGCGCGACTACATTTCCCAAGGTCCCCGCAAATCCTCCTCCTCCGTCTCCTCCCTCCTGCTCTTGCCTGTGTCCCAGGCTCGCCGCGGGTCGGGCTCGGCTGGCAGCGGGGAGCCCCAGATCCCCGCCTCGCCCCGGCTCGCAGCGCCCATGCCCACCGCCCACCAGGTACGGGGTGCGGGGTGCGGGTGTCGCCGGGGCGGTGGCGTGCCCGGCGGGGTCCCTGAGATGCCGGCAGCGTTGTTTCCCCCGCGTGCTGGGGATGTGTGCCAGGTGCTGTGGTGTCTCCCCCCGCCCCTGCTTCTCCCCCTCAAACACCTTCCTTTGCCAGGTGCACCCCGCCCCGCCCCGCAGCGCCCACCCCTTGGTGCTGAGCGGTGGGAGGCAAAGAGGTGCCCGCACGGTGGGCGACGGGGGTATTTTCAGGAGCTCCCCAGCCCTTGTTTTAGGGCAGGTGCCCCAGAAACTCGTGCTTCCCATTCGGCGTGGCAGCTCCCCATAAAACACATGGTGCCTTGGCAGCGTCACTTGTATGTGGGGAGAACAGCCCACTTCCTCTGGACCACGGTGGCCGTGGCTCTGCGGGGAGCTGAGCCTGAGCTCGGTCACCAGTGTCGCCCGTGACCCCGGGCTGACAGCGGTGTGTGGCGTGACAGTGATCCATGTCAAGGTCACACCCTGATAACCCGGTGATAAACAGGTTCACACGGTGATAACGGACTGGCTCTGCTCCCTCTCCCTCCCTCTCTCGTCTCCCTCGCCATCTTCTCTCCACTCCCTGGCTTGCACCAGGGATGAAGGATGGAGCGTTCCCTGGTATTCCTGCCCACTCACCTCGAGCAGAGCAGCTCCATGGATGTTCTAGAGAAGGGGAATTGGGTGCGGCCAGATGGGTTCTGGTCTGGAATCCCTTTGTGTGTGGGGACACATGTGCTGGGAGTTAGGAGCCAGTGCTCCTGGGAATGGAGCAGCTTCATGGAGCTGCATCCTGGATTTAGTGTGGATGGTTTTCTGTGGGCTGGGGAGGCATGTGTGTATCCCTCCTGGATGGACATGGCAGGAAATGGGGAGCAGAGGGTGGCAAGCATCTCGTGAGGGTTGTGGTGCACATGGCGGCAAGCGGCTGCTGCGGGTGACATCCACAGCCCAACTTGGGGACAAGAAGGAAATGGGGCAGAGTCCAGACACTTGCAGCTGGCAGTGGGCCCGGCACAGTGCTGGGGTCGGTGTTTGGTGGGGGTTAGCCCTTGCTCCTTGCCCCTTGCCCTTCCTGCCACAGCAGGGGGCCGGTGCTCCAGACAGTGCCGGACAGGCTCGCTGGGCTGGGCGGCGAGTGAGCGAGTGCCTGCCTTGATCCCCAGGGGTCTCTTTAGGAGGTGGGGGCTGTTTGTCTGGCCGTGAGCTCTGGCACACCAGTGTTTTGGTGATACTCAGGCACCAGTGCTGAAATTCCATGCGAATGCTGCTGGACGGGTGGGTCCTCACTGGGGCAAACGGGCACTTGGCTTCCTGTAGGTTTACGTCACCACCAGCTTTCCTCTGCCACCACCGGTGCTGGCTCATGTCCCCATTTGTCCTGTGTTGTTTGGCAGTAGGGGGGAGATTAGCCTCCAGTTTCACCATGCAGGATCCAGTGGGACATAGATTGGGACCGTGAACCTACTTTTTAATGACTGTGATTAGTTGTTCTGTGGTTATCATGGTAATCAGGTTTCTAGACCTTGCTCCAGTGGCATGTATTGGCATACGTGGAATTTTATGGCATGAAAAGTCACATTGGTGACTACTTGTGGGAGTGGAGAGTGCTGGGAGGACACCCAGTCCAGGCCTTCTCCTGTTCCTGCCCTCATCCCGTGACTGTTAATCAGGTCTCCTGGCACTGCCAGCTTTCCTGCAGCCAAACCCCAGGATCTGAGCTTTTAATCCCCCTCTGGACAGTGAATCTTGTGGCATTTTTCATTCTCCCCAGGCATTGTGTCCCACCAGGAAGAGCCATGGGGCAGCTGCTTGCCTGAGGTCCTGTTAGGCACGCAGCTACTGAGTAACACAGGCGGCCCTGAGCCCATTGTGCACATTAACTCATTTCCACAGCCAGCACATTCCTGTGCCATCCCCTCCAGAGCATCCCTGGTGCAGGGCGTCTGCATCCCTCTGCCTCTGCCGATCAGTGGGAAGCGTTGCTCCAAGAAGTGGCAAAACCCCACTGAGTCTTAAAGGGGAGGAAAAGGAAGTGATGGGAGCTGAGGATGCCCCACTGTGGATCCAGATGCTCCATGCATCCAGGCTCCGGATGCACGTGATGTATGAATGCTGCCCAAAATGACCCCCCCTGCTTCTGCACAGCAAGACACACGGCTGCTTTTCTTCTTCCCAGAACATCTCCTGGGGAGAAGGTAGTGGTATTTATTTGCCTTGCAGTTCTGGAGGAATTTTGAGCCTGTGCCAAATGCTGCTTTTTCCACAGAGACTGCAGCGCCCTGGTTTTCCATGCGTCCGAGAGCGCCTGCAGACAGAGAGGGGCTGCGTGGTCCAGCAAAGCCTGTGTAGCTGATGGTTCCCGGGATAATGCCACTGTCCTGCTGCAGAGCCATGCCCAGGGATGATGGTGCCAAAAAGGCAGCGTCGGAGACGGTGCCAGACCAGCGCTGGAAGCTACAAGTCTTCTACCTCTGCTTCTACGGCTTCATGACACAGATCCGGCCCGGGGAGAGCTTCATCACCCCCTATCTGCTGGGGACCGACAAGAACTTCACAAAGGCAGAGGTGAGCTGTGGGCTCCCGGTCCCCCACTCTGGTGTCTCCCTTTGTGGCCATGGTCACCACCCTGAGCCTGCCTCGAGCATCCCTCTGTGCTTCTGGGGTGCACAGGGCTATCGTGTCCCGGGCATGGTGGTGTGTGGTGGTGCTTTCTGGGCAGGGGACATGGTGTGGTGTGGGGCCCTGTCTCACTTGGCTGTGAGGTCACCCTGTCCCCTGAGTCCCAGGCTCAACTTGCCCTGGCATAAAACCTCCTGCCCAGGCTGGCAGCTGATTTTGGGGGCAAGTGTGTGACCCCTGCCCACATTAGCAGCCTGGGGGATGGTGGGAGGGTGCTGGGCTGGGAGAAGCCATGCCCCACCCCACTGGGGAAACTTTTCCATGATGGCATGGTGCACTGCCAGGCTGCTGGCAACGATGGGGTTAGATGAGGTGGGGCCACAATGTCATCGTCTCCCAAGAGATGCTGGCCCCGATCCCAGCTGGCCACTGAGCCTGTGGGAATGCTGTGTTCCCGACATGAGAAGGGGCCGAGGCTCAGCCAGACCCCCAGCTGAGCATGCTGCTGGTCACATTCCTCCCTGAGGAGGTGCTGCCATGGGGGTCAGCAGCTGGTGCCCACACAGTCTGCAGGTTGGGGGGCGTCTCCAGGAATGTGCCCTGTGCTCAGCCCCTCCTTGCCCTCTCGGCAGGTGACCAATGTGATCACGCCGGTGCTGTCCTACTCCTACATGGCTGTGCTGGTGCCCATCTTCCTGCTGACAGACTATCTGCGCTACAAGCCCGTGCTGGTACTGCAGAGCCTGAGCCACATCTCCATCTGGCTACTGCTGGTGCTGGGCACCTCCGTCTTGGCCATGCAGCTGATGGAGTTCTTCTACGGCATCACCATGGCTGCTCGCATCGCCTACTCCTCCTACATCTTCTCTCTGGTTGCCCCATCACGCTACCAGCGGATGGCCAGTTATTCCCGCTCCGCTGTGCTCCTGGGGGTCTTCACTAGCTCTGTGTTGGGCCAGCTCTGCGTCACCTTGGGCGGCGTCCCCTTCCTCACCCTCAACTACGTCTCCTTGGGCTTCATGATCTTCGGCTTCATCCTTACCCTCTTCCTCGAACGGCCGCGGCGCAGCCTCTTCTTCAACCGGCCCAGGGGGTCCAGCGATGCCACTGTCCCCACCGAGCTGGACAAGATGGCAGAGGGGGACAGTGGGGTGGGGACACGGGGCTGGCGGGACATGGTGCTGTGCCGTATGCTGCGGGAGCTGGGAGCACTGGCCAGGCAGCCCCAGCTCCGCCTCTGGTCCCTGTGGTGGGTCTTCAACTCGGCTGGGTACTACCTGATGCTGTACTACGCACACATCCTCTGGAACGAGATCTCTCCCACCACGGACAACCGTCGGGTGTACAATGGAGGCGTGGATGCTGCTTCCACGCTCCTGGGTAACTTGCCTGGGATGGGGACACTGAGGGTGTGGGGGGACACTCACATTCTGCTGCCTCCTGTGCGAATGGCTGGGGACATCAGAGAGGCAGGGTTTCACTGCTGTCCTGCTGCACCCCTTGGGAGTGGTGGTCCTTATGGAATTTTTGGTGGTTTGGCATTGGGGATGACGTGATGGTCACTGGGCTGGGTCCCAGCCTAGGTAGGGCAGGGGATTCTTGAGGTGCTCACAGCATCCTTCATCTCTCCCCAGGAGCTATCGCCTCCTTTGCTGCCGGCTATGTGAAGATCCGCTGGACGCTATGGTCAGAGCTGGTGATTGGAGTGGTGACGGCATTCCAGGCGGGATTGCTCCTGCTCATGAACTCTACCACCAACATCTGGCTGTGCTATGCTGCCTACATCCTCTTCCGTGGCTCCCACCAATTCCTGGTGCCCATTGCCATGTGCGTGGTGCTCCTGGGGACCCACTCCCACCCCGGCTGCCGGGTTGATACCAGGGGTTCACCAGTGTTCCTGTTTTTCCCAGTTTTCAGATTGCTACCTCCCTCTCCAAAGAGCTCTGTGCTCTGGTCTTCGGGGTCAACACCTTCTTTGCCACCGTGCTGAAGACCATCATCACCGTCATCGTGGCTGACAAGAGGGGCTTGGGCTTATCTGTGCATCCCCAGGTAGGGATGGGGGGGACACCTAGGATAGAGGTGGTTCCTGAAGGGTGCAGGATGAAAGGAGGGATCCAAGTTCTGTTCACCCTTCTCTTCTCTTTTGCAGTTTTTTGTATATTTTGGCTACTTCACGCTGCTGGCTGTGGTCTACCTGCTGGCGGCCATTGGAATGGGTGTCCAGCACAGCCACCGCAGGCAGCCAGTGGAGCTGGCCCTCACCAAGGAGCCGTGTCAGCCTCCAGTGGAGATTCCAGCAGAGGAGAAAAGCCCGGAGGCAGGCACCGCGCGAGCCTGAGCGCTGGCAGCGCAACACTGTGGCCAGCTCTGAGCTCCCAAAGTGACCATTGTCACCCTCACCGTGTGGATGTCGAGGATGTAACCCCTGGGACACGTTTTGTGCTCTGTGAGGAGTGGGCTGTGCCCTTTCCCTGTCCCCACACACAGAGCGAGGGCAGGATTGCCATGGTGCCGCCACTATGTGCCACACAAGGGTATGGATGGGGACCCCAGCCCGCTGCATCCCCATCATGGCACGGAGCCAGGCTACAAGAGGATGTTTCTTTATTCAGTGCCTTTAGAAAATGGTTTATAGGACACAACCAATGACAAAAAAAATAATATAAAGATCCACAGGCTTTAAATTGCATTAATTACACAAAATACAGTAGACTGTAAGAAATAGAGACCGTGTGACTCGCACAGCTTTTATGGTAATAATTTCCGTACAATAACAAAAAAAAAGCTAGTTACAAATTTCTCTTTTTTCTTTTCTTTTTTTTTTGGCTTTTTTTTTTAGCACCTTGGATTTGCCCACACCAATTCCGAACGAGCTTTGCTGCGCCTTTGCCGTTTGAGCCCAGCAAAGGTGGCATGGGGAGGGGGGATGGCAGTGCCTGCCCTTGGTACCACACGTGCTCAACACGCACACACACACACAGAACTACGTGCCAAGGGCACAGCTGGCCACGCCTTNAAAAAAAAAAAAACCAATTACAAATTTTTTTTTTTTTTTTTTTTTTTTTTTTTTGGTTTTTTTTTTTAGCACCTTGGATTTGCCCACACCAATTCCAAACGAGCTTTGCTGCGCCTTCGCCGTTTGAGCCCAGCAAAGCTGGCATGGGGAGGGGGGATGGCAGTGGTGGTACCACACGTGCTCAACACGCACACACACACACAGAACTACGTGCCAAGGGCACAGCTGGCCACGCCTTGGGGCCACCCTGTCACCCCAGTACCTCTGCTGGGCTGGCTGTGGCTGTACCTGGGCTGTGCGGGCACAGCTGGGGGTCCCCAGGGTGCGTGGATGGGATGGGGAAGACCGGACCTCCACCAGAGCTCTGCTGGCTGGGAGGTGGAGATGAGGATGATGATGGGATGGTCCTTACCTGGGGAGGGTGGAGACCATCCGGGAGAGCCCTGGCATCACCACGGGACAGTCCCTTGGGTGGGATGCTGGGGTCTTGGCTGGAGAAGACCCCATGGCCTCAGCAGCAGGGATTTGTGTCCAACCCCCAAGCTCCTGGTGAGGACAGCGCAGGGCCAGGGGGCTGGTGAGAAAGGCCCAACAGGCTGCTTGAGGGGGGACAGCCTGCATGGCAGCACTGAAGTCTTCCTGCCGAGCATCCTCCCACCCAGCCACCTCAAAAAGAGCATCTGAGCAGGGAGGAGAACAAGCTGAAGTGGTTAAATATTAGGAGTTAGAAGAGGAGGAAGGCCGCCAGCCCATGGCTGCCCTGCCCCAGGTGGGACCTGAGCCCCTGCCGACCCAGGGCAGGGGCCATGGCAATACTCTTTGGCTTCAGGTCTGTGGGAGAAGGAAACCCTGTGGGGCGAGAGCGGGCACGTGGATGGGGCTGAGGGGCCCAGGGGTGCCGGGGTGCAGGCTGGCCCGACCCTCCCTGGGGATTTGGGGGTACCCAGGGGGCTCCAGGGCAGGTGTCACTTTTTGGCGGCAGTCATGAAGCTGTTCTCGATGCAGAGAACGATGAAGGCGTGCTGGCAGCTGCTGGCCACCTGCTCCAGCAGTTTTCCAGAGGCCAGGGAGGAAGCCTGGCCGGTGACCTCGCGCTCCTCTGTCCGCCATGTCTCACAGTAGCTCTCAGGCAGGCGCCGGCCCTTGGCATCCGAGCCGTGCCAGACACTCTTCTGCGGCCTGGAAGGGTGAAAGGTGGGGGGCTGCTGCTGCCCCACCATGCTCCAAACCCCATTTCCCCGTGGCTCAATCCTACACTCACCATCGTGCATCCCGCAGGACATCCCGGCCGTCAAAGGAGAGGATGCGGGCGCCAGCTCGCAGCGGGGCCCCGCTGCCCATGAAAAGGGCTTCCCAGTTATTGAAGAGCACTTCATCCTGGTGGGAAGGGTGGGAAAATGGAGGAGGGTTTAGCCCTGTCTGCAGCCCAAGAGCATCCCAGAAGCTCCAAGCCCCAGCAACCTCTGGGAAGGGGATGCTTCATGATGGATGAGGGCTTTCCTATGCTCTGCATCCCAGACCTTGGTGCTGCTGGGTTAACAGTTGAACTCAGTGATCTTAAAGGAACCTTTTCCAATTGTAACGACTCTGTGATCCTATTCCATGATCCCTCGGAGCTCAGAGAGCGTCGGGAAGGGGATGGGGGCGCACATACCCGGAGGTTGACGATGGGGACGGTGGCACGGTCAGCCCTGCGCACGATGCTGTAGAGATCCTGCAGGCGCGAGGACAGGAATGCGCGGAAGGTGCCGGCCAGCCCGACCTGCCGGGCTTGCTGGAAGCACTGGAAATCTGCGCCCCTGATGCCGCGCATGCCACCGCTCAGCGGGGTGTTCAGGGCCACCAGGTGAAGCTGCCAAGAGGGACAACGGAAGCTTGAGGGACACGTCTTTAGCCACCACCGTCAGCTCCCCTCGCCCAGCACGTGGCACTCACGGCGGGCTGGAAGTCCTGGTGCACGTGGGCGGCCACAGGGGCGGGATCTGGCCGGCGGTGGATGTAGTACCCATTGATGAGCTCCTGCTGGTGGTGCAGCAGGGGCTGCTCGGGCAGGCGGTGCTGGTTGGCCACCACCTCGTCCCCACGCCAGGGACGGGCGGTGGCCGGGGGGACGTGGTTGCGGAGCGGGTGCAGGGGCTCGCGGGGCTGGGGGCCGGCATAGTGGAGGGTGGGCGGCTTGTCGTACACCTCGTTGTCCTGGGGAGGGGGGACAAGGTGTAAGGGGGGCACGATGCCCCAGGTGGGGATGGGGATGGAGAATGTTGAGGATGGATGGAGATGGTTGTGGTTGGATGAAGGTGGGCATGGAGATGGTTGGGATTGGATGGAGATGGTTGGGGATGGGGATTGATTTGGTTGGGGATGAATGGAGAAGGGGATGAAGTTGATTGTTGATGGATAGAGATGATTGGGCATGGGATGAGGATAAGGATGGGATTGAGAAGGAGGATAGGAATGAGGATGTGCACAGGGAACAGAGGACTCACCAGAGCTGAACTGGGGATCAGGTTGTGCTCCTCCAGCTGCAAGGGCATGGCACGTCAGATCCCAGCTGCCCCCCCACCCTTCCTCACACACAGGTGGGGGGACCCCAAGCATCACCACGAGTCACCACTGAGCCCCCAGGGTGGTGCTGTCCCTGCTCCCCTCAAGCTGGGCAGCGCAGCCACGGCCGGGTGCCCCTGCACCCCCCCACTCACCAGCACCCTGCGGAAGCCCCCGCGCAGGCGGACGTAGAGCTCCTGCCGGTTGCTCAGGAAGACGAGGCTGCCCTCGGGCAGCTCATGCGCGGCGCTCAGCATCGCCTGGTACGTGGGCACAGCCCGGAGCTGCGGGCACAGCCCAGGACGGGGCTCAGGGATCGGCTGCCTGCACCGCGGGCAACCCCTGCCCAGAGCCCCAACTCACCCCCAAGGATGTCCCGCTAGTGCCTGGTGGTCCAGGGGGTCCTGGTGGTCCCGGGGGTCCAGGGATACTGACAGCTGTGGGGGAAGGAGGGTGAGATGGAGAGACGTGCAGCACGGGGAGGAATGCAGAGCTGCAAGAAGGGATGCATGGGATACAAGCAGGGATGCTGCAGGTGCAGGGAGGGATACTCACCTTGTCTGTGGGGACCTGGGAAGGAGGGTGGCCCAGGTGGACCGGGAGGGCCAGGGGGGCCCTGCCGCCCCTCGTACCCCACACCAGGGGGACCCTGAGGTCCTGGAGGCCCCGGTGGCCCGACAATACTGTCCCCCTTGGGACCCTAGGCAGTGTGAGAGAACATCTGTTGGAGCAAAGCCCCCAGGGATGCTGCCCCCACTGCACCACCCTTCACTCCCCACCCCCCTGAGGTACTCACTGGCAGCCCAGGGTATCCCTGGGGTCCTGGAGGCCCTGGAAGTCCAGAGACTCCAGGACCGTAGAGTGGGGTGCTGCCCGGCTCGCCCTTCTCACCCTTGGGGCCTGCATCTCCCTTGTCACCCTGTGGGATGGCACAGCCTTAGGGTGAGCAGCTGGAGCACACTGGGTATCCCAAACCATGCTGAGTTCCAGCTGCCAGTGTGCAAAGGGCTTACCCGCAGGCTAGTGCCAAAGTGACTTGTGTCATAGGGGAACTGGCCTGTGGAGAGAGGGAGAGGAAGGGAGAGGAGCCAGGATGGGTATGAGCCACCCATTGCCTGCTTCTGCCAGCAGGGACCAGTCACCTACCTGGGGGTCCTGGGGGCCCAGTGTCACCTTTCTCTCCCTTTTGTCCTGGGAACTGATGGAAACCTGTGGGCAGCAGCAGAGATGCCATCTCAGAGCTGCAGCTCGAAGCAACGGAGGGGAATTCCCCCCAGCTCTGCTTTGCTGAGGTTCCCCAAACTGCCCAGAGCGGGCTGGGAGAGGGACACCCCCTTACCAGGGAATGCCGGATGGCTGGAGTCGCTGAAGGTCTGTGGAGAGGCAAAGGAAGTGGCTGTAGAGAGAGCAGCATCCTCGGGGACCCCCCCTAATGCTGGTGGTGACAGTCCCACATGCTAGACCCAGCCAGGATGTCACCAGAGCACCCTCAGGGCTCTCCAGGCAGGCAGGGGACACCGGGGGCCCAGTCACCAGCACGTCCATCATGGTCACTGTGGTGATACTCACGTTGCCATTGTTGTAGACTATGCTGCCAGGTGGTCCAGGGGGCCCAGGGGGTCCTGGGGGCCCTGGGGGACCCTGTGAGGGGTGAGAAGATTTGTCAAGGTCCTGCAAAGTGGACAGTCCCCACAATAGAGGGGGTAACGAGCCCCTGAAAGAAGGAGACATGCCCTTTGCCTAAGGTACTGCGGTCCTCAGGGAGACCCTCGGGCTGTGTGCCCCACCCTGCAGAGCCTGCAGCTGGGGGGGTCACAGCGGTGCTCACCCGAGAGCCCAGCACATCCGCAGGGTCACCCTTCTCGCCCTTCAGCCCGTTCATGCCAGGACGTCCCTGCAGGTGAGCAGCACAATGAGCCTCGTCCCCGTCCTCCTGCCAGCCCCTGGTGTCACATCTGATGCACTGGAGTCACCTCTGACACCCTGGAACCGCCCCACCCCTCAGGGACACGGCGGGGTGTGGGGCTCAGCTGGGCAAGGGTGGTGCAACTGGGGAGGGGGACGCAGTGGAGGTGAGGGACACAAACAAACCGGGAGCAGCTCTTACGGGTCTGCCCGGAAAGCCGATCTCTCCCTTCATCCCTGCTCGTCCCGGGGGACCCTGGAAGCGAGAGAAGATGAGGATGAGGGTGCTCAGTACGGGAGCACCCCCTCTGCCTAGGATCATCCCCATCCCTCCCTGTGGGACACAAGGAGGAGGATGGTGATGGTGACTTACCATTGGTCCCATTGGGCCCCGCAGCCCTGGCTCCCCCTGCAAACAATGGAGAGGGAAAGGGCATCACCACTGGCATCACCTGCACCTGTCCCATGGGGATGTGCCCCCCATTCCTGCCAGGAACCCACCTTTTCTCCTTTCACCTTGGCAGTGACTACGGTCCCATCGGGGCTGATGATGACACCAGGCTCCCCCTTCTCCCCCTGCAAGAGAAGAGGAGGTGGGAGGGGACATGGAGGGATCAGGCTCCCTCCTGTGACAGGGTTGGTGTCACCTGGTGGCCAGGTAGAATCAGGGACCAGGAATGTGACCACCCCATGGAATGCAGGTGGCCTGGAGCAGTTACCTTCAACCCCGGGGCACCCTGGGGACCAGTTGACCCCTGGTCTCCTTTCGGTCCCACCGGACCCTGCAGGAAGGACACATAGCCCACGTCATCCCCAACCCACCAAAGGCAGTCCCCAAACTCCCCCCCCATCACCACCACTCTGCAGCAAAGCACAGCAGGACTGGCAACCATAGCTGTCACCAGGGCCACCCTGTGGTCCCCAGATGTGTCACCGACTCACCGGGAAGCCAGCGTGGCCTGGTCTGCCCTGCAGAGAGAAGCAGAGATGCTCCTAAGACCAAACCCCCTGTTTCCAAAAACAGGGTGCCCTCCTGGCACTGCTGAGGGGTAGGCACAGGTGGCAGGAGGGCACCTACCTCTGGACCAGGAAAAGCCACCAAGGACTTCTGCAAAAAGAGACAAAATTAGGTTTTCCTCCCTGAGCTTGGCTCTGAGGGTCAGAGCTGCTGGCAGGGTCTCCCTCATGATGGCTGCTGGAATACCCCTTCCCCTGCCCTGTGCTGAAGCCAGGTGCCACCACTTACATCTTCACTGGAGACAGTGATGACCTGTCCAGGAGGACCAGGTGGGCCAGGGGGGCCAGGCAGCCCCACTCCATCTTGGCCTCGTTCTCCCTGGAAGACACAAGGCATCAGCCCAGAGCCACCAGTGGCTGGTCCCCATCCCCAGCCCGGTGGCACCTACCTTCTCACCAGTGCTGCCTTTGTCACCTTTGGGTCCCTGGAAAGAGGAGCAGGAAGGAGTGACCACCACATGGAGACAGATTCTGACTCACAAGTGCAGACCCCCTCCCACCTCTGGCTCAAAAAAATCCTTCAGGCAGCCCCACCTCTGCCTCCAGCTCCAGGCAACGAGCCAGGCTGTGCTGATTTTGGGTGGAGGTGGTGGCCAGTGGGGTGGCAAGGTGGGGGGGGACAGGATCCTATAGAGTGTGGGCACCCCTGGAACGCAATGAGGTGGGTCCCACAGCAGGGAGGGGAAGTTTTGGCTGCTGGGGGATGGAGCTGCTGCAGTCAAGGGTGCCCTGCCTGGAGCTGGGGGATCTTCTGGAGCTGGGGGGCTGAGGCTCCTACCTGTGGTCCAGGGAAGCCCTCCAGGCCAGGGCGGCCATCCACGCCAGGCATGCCAGCATCTCCCTGCAATGGGAGTGCGAAAGGACAGGATGAAGCCTCAGGTGGGGGAGCACAGGGGTCCTGCCCATTGCCCTGCACACTGAGGCACTGATGGCACTGATGGCACTGATGGCACAAAGCCATCCCAATCTCCCAGGGCTCCTACCTTTGGTCCCGGCAAGCCAGGCTGTCCGGGGCTGCCAACCTCTCCCTGCAAGGAAAGAGGTGTCAGAGGCATCCCTACAGGCTGCTGGCAGCATCCTACATGGATAGAGCCAGGAGTATGTTGGAAGGGTTCCTCACCTTCACCCCCGGCAGTCCCGGCACACCCTGCAAGCAACAAGGGGACTGTGAGCACTGGGTGATGTCAGGGGACCCGATGGCAGGGAATACCCTCGGGAGCCCAGGATGGAGAGGAGGGAAAGGGCAGGAATGGCCCTACCTGTGGTCCTGCAGGTCCAGGTGGTCCAGGGGTGAATGACAGCCCTGAGCCCTCCATATCACCCTAAATGCAGGGAGAAGAGGTTGAGCTGTGTCTGTCCCTGGCTCCAGCTCATCCCCCCCCATCAGCGCAATGGCCACTCACAAATCCAGCCTCGTAGCCTGGCCCCGGTGGTCCTGGGGGGCCAGGGGGCCCTGGCTGCCCTTGGGGTCCGATGGGCCCAGGAAGGCCAGCTAAGCCCGTTTCTCCTGGGGGTCCTGCTGGTCCTGTTTCTCCTTTGCTGCCCTGCAAAGGGGACAAGAAGGCCACAGATGGAAGGTGGCAGTGCCCGCTGCCTGGAGCCTGCAAGCAGGAGGCAGAGCATCCCCTCCCAAATCCCCTCTGGGACAGCACATGGATGCTCTTTCTGTCGGTTCCCTATCTAGGGCCTTTGTGGGAGAGGGCACTGCCCACCCTTCATCCCACCAGCTCCCCATGTAATGTCCACAGCGGCCACCAGAGGCTCGTCTGAAATCACGAATGGGAATGTTCTCGCACTCGCGGCTGGCTCCAGCGCTGCCGCAGAGCTGAGTGCCATGAAGGAATGCTCGCAGGCATTCCTAGGATTGCAATGGGTCTGGAAGCAACAGGATTGGACCTTACACACCCGCTGCCACCCCATCTGCCCTCTGGGTGCTGCAGAAGTGTGGAAAGTTAGAATTAAGGTTAAGAAATTTTAAGTTTTGAGGGTTTTGCCCCCAGCTCAGGCTGCAGTGGATGGTCAAACCAAGGGGCAGCATCCCAGCTCTAAGGGGCCCCCAACGAGCCCTTATTTCCACCCTTGGGGATGGAGGGTGGAAAGAAGCTGGAGCAAACAGGCAGGAGAGAATGATGCACAGAAGATGGGGTGTTTTCCAATGGAGTGTGGGCATCTCCCAAGCAACCCAGCTTGGCAGACTTGAAACACCCCCATTGGTTTTCCTTCCCACTTCCTGATGTGGCAGTGCCTGGAGCAAGGCCAAGGCAGGGTGGTAGGAGCCCAGTGAGAATCCTTTGTGGGGTCAGTAGCTCCATGCACCTTTGAGCTGTGGCACTGATCTGGGAGGAACACCAAGAGCAGCACCCCCCTCCCCATTCCTGTACAATACATCTCCCCCAGGCAAAATCCCTGCCTCCAGGCTGCACTGGAGAACCTAAAAAAACCCACCCCAGGCACAGTACCTTGGGTCCTGGTAGGCCAGGGAGGCCGAGGTCACCCACATCACCCTAGGAAGGAGGAGGAGGGAGAAGAGGGTGTGAAGGAGCTGCCCAGCTCCAGGCAGCAGCAGGATGCTGCTCCCCAGCCCAGGAACTGGGACCTCCCAGAGATGTGCCAAGGGTGCCAGCTGCCCTTTGGGACACCTGTGACACGCTCCTGGGGCATGTGGGACAGGGGACACTCACCCGCTCTCCTTTGGGGCCTGGCTGCCCAGCCTCCCCATCTCTTCCTGGAGGACCCTGGGGACCCTGTAAGATCCCAGGAGTTGGTTCCAGCACAGGAAAGCCCCCCAGAGCTAGGGGGCACCGGGCCCACCACAGGGTGGCCCTGGGAAGGGTCCCTTTGGCCACCCCATAGACCTACCGCTGGCCCTGGGGGCCCAGGGATCCCGTCCCTGCCTGGCAGCCCCGGTGGGCCCGGCAGGTCCGTGTGGTTCATCCCAAACCGTCCTGGCTCCCCTGGCAAACCAGGCACACCAGGTGGCCCTGGGGGACCAGGAGGCCCTCGTGGACCCTAGAAGAGATGTGAGGGGCCATGGCTGAGGGTGTCCCCCCACTCCCATCTGGCAGGACAGGCACTCAGCCCCACTCACCCGCAGGCTCTCCAGGTCACCAGCAAAGCCAGAGCCCTCCATGTCGATGAAGGTCTGGGGGAGCAGCACAAGGGGCATGTCAGGGCACCCGGCAGCACTGGGGCTTGCCCATGGGCTGGTGGCAGCACTCTGCACCTCTGTGGCTTGACAGACCCCCCATGCCTCAAATCCCTGTGTCCCAGGGGGTACCCACCAGCTTGTCGTTCTTGGAGGAGGGTCCCGGTGGTCCGGGAGGGCCAGGTGGTCCAGGGGGTCCCCTCGGCCCCATGCCTGGGTCACCCTGGCACAAAGGAGAGAGAGCGGTTTGGGGGATCAGCTCAGCTGGGGGTGAGAGGAAGGGGGGTTCTGCCCCCCAACACTGGCACTCACCTTCTCCCCCTTCAGGCCTGGCTCCCCTGGCATCCCAGGGAACCCTGGGGGCCCCATTTCACCCTGCAAAAGGGAGCAGTGGGGGCTCAGCAGGTGGCAAGGCAAGGGGGTGGCTGTTCCCCATCACCCTGCCACCCCCTCCACCCCACTTACGGGTTTGCCATCCTCGCCAGGATCTCCCTAGGGATGACAGAGAGGGGACAGGTCAGTGTGCAGGTGGGTAGGGTGGGGGGACAGAGGACACCCTGTGGGGGGTGAATTGACTCACAGGCTCGCCATCCCTGCCAGGGAACCCATCCTTCCCCGGTGGCCCTGGGGGGCCAGTGACCTGCTCCACCACCGAGCCATCAGTGTGCCGAGAGAGGGTCCCCGGGGGTCCAGGGTCACCTGGTTCTCCTTTTTGGCCCTTAGAGCCAGGATAGCCAAATCCAGCACTGCCCTGGGGAGGGGAGGGAGACAGGGATGAGTGATAGGTCCCTGAGGTGGCAGCCTGGGCACAGCACAGCTCTGGGCCAGCTCCCCCAGTGATGCTCACCTTGATGCCCAGGTCTCCTTTCTCCCCCTGAGGATCAGAAACAGCGAGAAGTGTGTATCAAACACAGACATGTCACTGGCACCCTCGAGCCCCCAGGGACCAGCTCTCACCCACCTTTTGACCCTTGACACTGCCTGGCCCTACGATGCCACCGGCCCCTGAGTCACCTTTCAAGCCACGTTCCCCCTTCTCCCCCTTTTCGCCTTTCCGGCCGGTGCCTGTGGAAAAGGAAACGGACCCAGTGGTGGTTGTGGACAGCCACACCACCGTGTCCCCACTTGTGTGCCTTGGGGAAGGGGGAAGCTGCTGGAATTACCTCCCGTGGAGACCCGCAGCGTCTCCTCTGCCCTGGTCCTCTCAGCTTGCTGCGGGGACCCCACGCCACTCCTCGGGCCACTGCCCCCCGCCACAGGGGGGGAGGTCACTGGGACAGCATCCACCAGCCCTGGGACACCCTGCGCCAACAACGAGGGACCATTCGCCTCCCAGAGCCTTCCCGTAAGGGACAGGTGCTGGGACACCATCAAGCATCCCATGACCTTGGCCATGCAGGGCACTCAGCCCCTCTCATCACCGGGATTTTGGGGTCTGGCCTGAGTGCAACCTGTGGGCAGCAACTCACCTCGACCTTGCCCGAGGGCTGCAGTCTGCCTTCCATCCCGCTGCCAAAATCCCCAGAGGCCTGCATTTGCCCGTGGAGAAGGGGTGAGGGCTGAGCTGGCAGCACGGTGGGGGCAGCCCCGAGCCCACCCCGGCCGTGCTGCCAGCTCTCACCTCCGCGTCATCCTCCTCTTCCTCACACTGGCGCTCGGCCGCCCGCGGGTCCCCTCGGAGCTTCAAATCTGCAATCACCCCCTGGAAGGAGACCAGGGACAGGTGGGGGACACAGACAAGCCACCCTGCTGTGACGTGACCTGCCGTGCCACTCGGCCACCACGTCCTCGAGTGGGAGAAAAAGCACGGCTGAGATCTGCTGTCAGCACTGCGAGCAGCTGGAAGAGGTCACCACCCAACTGGGGGCATTTGCTTGTGAGAGGAATTGATAGAATTTTTAAATTATATATCAACTCTATATCTATAATATATTTCTTATATAACTTAATCTAATGATAATTCATTCACATTATCTCACAGTCAGCCTGGCTGAACTGTGACTGCCCCATATCCTTGTTTTCCTAAGCCCACTGTGTTTCCTTGCCCAGACGTGGTGCGCTGTGCTTTCAGGCCAGCCCAAATATTATTTTAGGTGTCTTGCCCAAAGAAGAGACACCAAGGGGGAGGTACCTCCTCTCTCTGAGCTCGCTTCTCAGTGTGGTCCCCAGCTCTTCCCCACTGGGACCAGACAGCCCAGCTTGGCAGACTCCCATCCCGACAGCATCCCTGTGTCCCAGCCAGCAGTCAGGACCCAGGCTGGGCTCTGGGATGTGCTGGGTGACCCCGCCTGCAGCAGGATCTGTGGGCTTCAGGCTGGTACGGCTGGAACCTCTCCTCTGAGGCCAGGATGCTACAGGGGTTTGCCTGGAGACAGCATCCTTAGGAAGTGATTTGTGGCGGTTTCTTGTATAAACAAGTGGCCTGGACGCATGCAGTGCTTGCAAAACACAAATAAATAGTAAGGAAGTGCAGCTTATCCCAGGAAATACGACACGTGGGCTGCAGAACCTGCCAGCTGTCCTCGTGTGGGGCAGGGCAGTCGGCTGTGTCCAGGGAGCCCTCGGGAGAGGAAAAGCAGGGAGCACAGCCAAAAGATCCCTGTACAAAGCTTTGCCGGGTGTCTGGCCACTACCTCTGCTCAGCCCGTGTGGTGCCAGCTCTGGTGCATGGCTTGCCAAGCCATGCTGGTGGTGCTGGGCAGGGGCTGCAAGGTTGAAACCTGGGGCTTTCCAGAGGCATGGGAAACAAGCCAGTTCCAAGCCTTAAAGTGAGGCAGCCACACGAGGGATGGCGATAGGGGCCCTTTGCAGCCTCTTTGCTCTGATAAAGAGGGCAGCACCACCACAGATCTTACAGTGGATCCACAGAATCATGGAATCATTAAGGCTGGAAAAGCCTTCTAGGATGATCGAGTCCAGCCACTAACACAGTACTGCCAGGTCCCCCACTAAACCACGTCCCCAGGTGCCACATCCAGCTGCAAACAAACCCTCCTGCCAGACCCCATTTGCTCCCTTGAGAGCTGCCATCCCAGGGGCTTCTGTGTCACCCACAGGCTTTATCCCTCCAGATTTCTTGCCACAGCCACAAAGGCAACTCAGGAAGGAGCAGAGGTGCCAGGACACCCCTCCAGCTGCCTCCCAACAAGTTCATCCTGAGGCTTGACCCAGGGCCAGGCTTTAATCCGCTTGATGCCCTGTTAGTTCCAGATAACACGAGGCAGAGCTGGACAGTGATGGAAACACCACGGGGCAGTCAGATGCTGCTCCCTTCTCACCCAGCCAAGGCCTCCTTCCCTCTGTGGCCAGCTATTCCCCATGGGAAAACCGGGGGCGAGCAGTGGGATTGGGGGTTGGCAAGCCTGGGAGCATCACCTGCTAAAAGGGTCTGCTCTGCTCCAGGCTGTTGCTGTGCCTTCCATGTGGTGCCAAACCCCTCCAGCTGGGGAGAGGAGCTACTCCACAGCCATGACCCGGCTCTCCCAGCACGTTCAAGAGCAAAGAAATTGCTCTTCAAGAGCAAAGAAAGTGCTCTTCAAGAGACCAACCCGAATCCCAGTGCAAACCAGTTTGTAGCCCATCAATGATTAACCCCTTCCTGGGAGAGCTTTCCCTGCCCAAAGCCATTCCAGGGGGAATGTGGCAGTACAGCCAGGATGATGTTTAAGCTCAGAAACACACTTTGCACAACTCCACAGGGAAAACATTGCTCCCCTCAGCAGAGCCTCTGTTGCTGGGCAAATCCTGCTCAGCCCAGGATAAACCTGAACATTCCTCTTCTCAAGTCCTGCAGGGGATTTCCATGTCAGCTGGGCATTTTCCCCACACTTTCCACAACCCTTATCTGGAACATGAGTCCTGCTCAAAGCATGGGCTGAGCTATCACATCCTTCCTCACTTTCCAAAGTCTTCCTGGAGATACCGCCCAACATCAGCCAGCAAAGATATGCTCCAGTCCAAGCATTTTTTCCGTGTAAGAGAGACACTTTCCCAGCCAAACCAGCTTCTCCACCAAAGGAGCTGGGTATTTTTTAGGAATGGGGAAATCTGAAGAGGCTCTGTGTATTTGCTGGGGAAAAGGCAATGGTGGAAGCTGCATGCCAACCCCATGTCCTTCTGCCAGCCCAGCTTGAGAGCTTTGCCTTGGTGGGCCTCAAGACAATAAATCAGTGGCGCCTCAAGACAATAAATCAGTGGCACCTCAAGCCACCTTCCCCTCCATCTCAGGTGTTCCCTTCCCCAGGGAAACACATGGAGCTGGTTGTCTTCTGGGCATGGGCAGTGTGACATCTCCCCAGGCTTCTGGGAGACACTCCCTGGGATAACCTGAGCTCTTACCTGGTATTTATCTGGGTCAGCCCCTCCAGCCTGAGCAACAAAGAGCCCGGAGCCCTCTTCCAGCTCCATCTCATCCGGGGAGCGCTCGAAGCGGACGCGCTCGTGCTCCTCACAGTCCAGGTAGAGCACAACCTCCTCCTCCTCCACGCTGATGGCGAAGCGCGTCCACTGGTTGAGCAGGGTGGGCACGGTGAAGGTGGCGGCCGGGTAGGAGCGGGGCGAGCCTGGCTCCGTGTAGTAGAAGATGATCTGCTGCTGGCCCGCCCGCAGCTCCGAGAGCTTGACGCCCACGTAGATGATGCTCTGCGAGGAGTCCGTGACGGCAAAGAGCACGCCGGCCCGGGGCGTGGTGGGCTGGATGTGGAACAGCAGCGAGAAGTCCCGGTAGAAAGGGCTGGGCAGGTGGTACCGAGCCACCTGGCCCGTGTTGGCGTTGGGACCGAAGACGTAGCCAGGGTTGTTGTCAGGGCCATAAATTCTGTGGATCTCCTCTGTCGGAGGGTCCCCGATCAGCTCCAGCAGGCTGACCTCGGCACTCAGGCTCTCTGCAAGGAGGAAGGACAAGGGATGGTCTCAATCAGCCAGGCAAGGACGGTCACTCAACAAGGACAGCCCTGCCCGTGCCTCCCAAATGCACTGTTCTTCAGTGGATCCCTCCACTCACCCACCCCAAGATTTGTGTGTTGGCCAGGGCAGTGACCTTGAGCCACTCTTACCACATCATTCAGATGTGTCTCCCAATACGCCCCTCATTCCCAGCTGCTGGCCCTCCAACCATAGCTGGGACATCATAGAATCATGGCATGACTTGGGTGGGAAGGGACTTCAAAGACCATCCCCCTGCCATGAGCAAGGACACACTCCACTGGACCAGGCTGCTCAGATTCCCTGAGATGGGATAAAACCAAAGGGGTCTTGCCCGTGGTAGGGAGATGCTGCTGGAGCACCAGGATGCTGAGCCACCGTGGAGCTCCAGGGAAGTCTGTTGCATCCATACTCGTTCCAGGATCACAGTGACCTCTCGCGTCATCCCGGGACAAAATCCTAAGGTCACCCCAGCTGGGAATAAATCAGATCCATCCCCTCGCAACACCCTGGGAACGCAGCTCAAGCCAGCTCAGCTTCCCAGATGCTCTCAATTTGGAGGTCGACTCATTTCCCAACTCCTACTGAGAATTAGGGAATTGGGGAAGTTCTGCTGGAGACCTCTCTCCTAGCCGGTGCAGCTGAACATCTGGTGAGGGCGAGCCAGCGCTGTGTCCGCCAGCTCCCGTTGTTCTGGCAGCCAGCACATCCTCATCGCCCACACATCGGGCGCTGGATTCCTCCTCTCCTATGTCAACTGCTCGAGGTCAGTGCCAGCTCCAAAGGAGAGGCTTTTTAACCTCTGCTTTCCTGGGAGGGAGGAAACCCAAACCACCCTGGCTCCAAAACTGCTGGGGGCTCTGCACTGGGAACGGACGCTCAGTGCTGAGTTTCGGCCCCATCCTGAGCCAGGAATGGCAGCTGACACAAATCAGTGTCCCCAGTTCCATCCCTGATTTTCATGTGAGCAATGGGGAGCAGGGGGGAATCAGAGGTGTATCCTCAGGTATCCTGGGCTGAACCCAGGAGGATCAGCCAGGAACCTCCACCCAGCTCTGGAGCCAGGCTTTGTCCTCCAGAGCTTGTTTTTTGGTGGTTTTTTTTTTGTTTTTTTTTTAAAAGTAAAGAAAAAAAAAAGAAAAAGAAGGAACCAGCCCAGCCTTGCCCAGCCCAAAAGGAAAACATGTCTCTTGGGATGGTGATGAAAACCTGGGTGCCTCTTCCAAAGCCTGGGGGACATGGAGCATTCCCAGGCTCCCCCACTGCCAAGCCCCAGTGCCAGCACCAGCCCCATGACAGGGACCCAGCAGTGGAGACATAAGAAGTGCCATCAGCTAAAGGTGGGGACAAATTTTTGCTCTGACAGAGCCAGACACACCAATCCTCTGTAACTCTGGCTCTGAAACTGCTCCATGTCCACCCTGCTCCCCAAGCCCCCAGTCCCTCCCAACCTTGGCACCCCAAAACTGAGCACCTGACTGGGAGAAAATCTCCTTCCCAGTCTTCCACCAGTTCTAGCCCCTTCATGTTCCCTGTACTGGGATCAAGCTTCCCCATGGGGCATCCCCAATCTGCTTAGAGGAGAACCTCTGGATGCTGGAGTCCAGCAGCCTTTCACTCCCAGACATGCACAGCCCTACACCAAAACTGGTGGGGGTGAGTGAGTGGGGTTCCCCCAGCCCCTCAGCCTGTCACCCACCCTTTCTTCATCCTGCACTCAGCACCTCACAAGCTTGTTCCAACTGCAAATGCCAGGATGCAGGGATTGTGTTTATCTGAGGTTAGAGGAAGCCAAATCCACAGCAGCTTTAAGGAAAAAGGAAACCAGCGCTTCCTCCTGGGGGTCCACACGGGTGTAAAAGCCAGTTCTGCAATTGCTGCAGACAAACCATTGTGTGCCCCACCAGGGCCCAGGATGATGGGGACTTGCTGAAAGAGCCTTTTGTTAACAGGGCAATTTGCAACCATTCTCCCCTTGGAGCTGCAGCCGGCTCTGGGAGTCTCCCTCCTCCTCAAACATGCCACTCGCCCCCGAGTCTGGGGTGGGAGCTGGGTGCTAGCACTTCCCAAAGCAAATGGACTTTTCTTCTGCATGGCAGAGGCTAGATGGAGACTGGGGAGCAGAGGGGTAAGGGGAGAGCTCTTCAAATGTCTGCTCCTCTACAAAAGTCAAGTGCCCCTTCTCCTCCCTAGAGCTTCCAGGCCATGCTTGCTTTTTCCAAAGGGCATCCAGAGCCCAAATATTGCAGCCCATCATCCCTGCAGCAAATTGGCAGCACCCACCACAGAACATGGAGAGATGGTGGGGGCCACAGTAGGTGTGGTGCTGGCATGGGATGGCTGTGGAGATCTCTCTGGACACAGTGATGCTGCCATTGGAAATGACCCCAGGATGCTCCAAGCCACCTTCCCACTCTCTCATGACCTTCCTGGCTGGCCTGAGCCCAGGCTACCAGCATGGGATTCAGGGGACTCCCAGCACACAGCACATCAAGTCACTCCATGGGATGCACCACAGCCCCCACATTCCCCACTCATTCCCGACACTGCCCGTCCAAGCAACCACAGTGCAGTCCCAGAAGGGAATGCACCTCCTCTGCAAGCATCCCCATGATCCTAGTGCATCCCCCCTCAAACAGAGCCTCTTTGACACTGAGGGGACCCTGTGTGCGACCCTGGTTTGCCAGCCCCCAGTCTCAGCATTCCTCCTTGGCATCTCCCGGCCATCCCCCCAGGGGATGGATCGGCACGGGAACACAGCCTCATTCAGAGGCTTTAACAAGCGGGGGGAGCTCCAGCTTTCATCCCAATTGCATTTCTCCAAGCACGAGTCACCCCCCACTCCCGTCTCTCACCCCCCTGCCCCGTCTGGGTCCCTGGAAGGTCGCGGGCATGGAATGATGAAGCTGGGGGTGAAGTAACCTCTCCTACTTTTCCAAGCAGTGGAGATCAAACATTAGCCTCCATCAGGTGAATCATTAACCCCAAAGGGCTGCTCCGGGAGAAGGGAGCGTTGCTGAGGGCTGAGGGTCACCTTGAAACCTGCTCACCACCACGATGCTGTGGCTGGGTGGTCAAGGGGTCCTTGCCCTGTTCCTGTGGGGAGCTGCCAGCTCTCCGAGTGCTCTGATCCCAGCCAGGATGGACACTCCAAAGCCCCGTGGCACCTAGAAACTGGCCCTGAATGCCAGCACAATGCACTGGGAGACCATCCCCTGTGCTGGCCACTGTGATTCACCGGGAGTGATGCTCAGCCTTGTGGAGGCAGCCAAAACCTGCTAGTTCTGTTTGGAAAAGCCAAGGCTGGACAGAAAGCAATTTTGGATTCGGAAGCATCCCATGGGCACAAGGCAGAAGCATCCCCCAGCACCTGGGGGAGTCTGGGCAGGGGAGACACAGCACAGGGACATCACCCAGCCACATTACCTGCGGAAGCATTAATAAAGACACAAGAAACCCCATCATCCTCCTCAGGAAGAGCATCGCAAGGCAGAGGCAGGCGCCCGCCGGCCAAGTGAGTCCAGCACAGGTCTCTGACGGCCTCGCAGAAGCCCTGGCACGGCGGGGGGGTAACGGGGACCGAGGGGCTACAGCCGGGGAGCAGCAGCAAGCAGAGGAACCACTCCAGGTAGCGATGGCACCGAGACTCAAGCAGCCCCTCCCACTCATGCAAAGCCGCCCGTATTTCCTCCTCGCTGCCGTGCTGGAGGTAATTTGGCAATCGGACATGGCTGGTGCCCAGCACGCTGCAGAAGGGCAGGTGGGTCGGGATGGGCTGGCAACGGCCGGCCATTGGCAGCAGTCCCGGAAAGAAGGATGCGAGCCCTGCGCCGCCGCTCCCGTAGAGCCGCATGGTAGCGGTTAGTAAATTGAACTGCAGAGGGACGGAGTTATCGGCAGCGGGAGGATCCACACCCTTATCCACCCTCTGGTCAGGCCGAGGGGGGCTCTGGCTCCCGTTCCTGCTGGCCAGAGCAAGCCCCGTGTGGCTGGTGCCATGCCATAGGTTCAGTGATGCTCCGTGGAGGTGATGGGGAGGTGGTGCTGAGGGGTTCTGGAATGGTACTGCCTGCTCAGGGGTACTGTCACCTGGTGAGAAAGGAACAGGGGCACTACCTGGCTGGGGACCTGCTGGTCTCTGCAAGGACACCTGTGTCTCCATTGCTGTAGGAGTTTCTGTCCCCAGGAACTCTGGGTTCTTGGTCACCGTCCTCAGGAGCGCTGGGTTCTCAGTGTTTCCCAGGAGCTCTGGGTCCTCAGGGGTCACTGTCCACCGGAAGGGTGGGTTCTCAGTGTTCCCCAGGACCTCTGGCTTCTTGGTGGTGACTGTCCCCAGGAGCTGTGGGTCTTCTGTTGTCCATATCCTCAGGAGCTGTGAGTCCTTGGTGTGCCCTGTCACCAGGAGATGCAGGTCTGTGGTACTCATCATCCCTAGGAGCTCTGGGTCCTCAGTGGTGCCCAACCCCAGCAGCTGCAGGTCCTCAGTAGACCCTGACCCCAGGAGCTGGGGGTCCTCAGTGGTCCCCATCCGCAGGACCTGTGGGTTCACAGTGGTCCCTGACCCCAGCAGCTGCAGGTCCTCAGTAGTCCTTGTCCCCAGGAGCTGTGGATGCTTGGACATCACCGACCCCAGGAACTGGGGGTCTTCGGTGGTCCTCATCCTCAGGAGCTGTAGGTGCTCAGTAGCCCCTGTCCCCAGGAGCTCAGGGTCCTCAGTGGTCCCTGACCACAAGAGCTGAGAGTCCTCGGTGTTCCCTGACCCCAGGAACTGGGGGTCCTTGTGGGTCCCTGCCCCCAGGAGCTGGGTATCCTCGGTGTTCCCCGACCCTGGGAGCTGCAGGTCCTTTTGGGTCCCTGTCCCCAGGAGCTGGGTATCCTCAGTGTTCCCCGACCCTAGGAGCTGCAGGTCCTTGTGGGTCCCTGTCCCCAGGAGCTGAGGGTCCTCGGTGGAGCTGCTGGCCACCTGCTGTCCCAGGGCAGGTGACACGCTGTGGGGAGGAGCGATGCTTGGCCATGCTGTGCTCTCCAGCAGCCCTGCAGCATTCCTGTCCCACTGCTCCGTGGTTTTGGCTGCGGTTCCCGCACCCACAGGCGCTGCTGTAGCAGGATCTGGCTCCTGCCGCCGTGGGCTGGTGACATTTCCCTCCACCTCGCCATCCCACGTCCCTGGGGACGGGCTGGGAGCCGGAGCTGCCTCGGAGGTTGGCGGGTCTGACGCCAGGATTCCCTTGCCGGATGCTGCTGGGCTTTCTGTGGTCTTCGTGCTGTCCCAAACCCAGTCGGGGAGCTGTGTTTCGGAGCAGGAGAAGCAGCAAGCCAGGAGGAGGAGAAACCCCAGGCGAGGTGGGGCCATTGGAAAGGGAAAAGGAGCTCCGTTGGTGCCGGGAGCGGAGCGGAGAGACTGGAGGAAGGAGAGGAGGGAAGAGGCAGGAGCTCTGCCCCGGCTGGGCTCTGGGAGCACTCACATCGCTCTCTCCTCCCAAGCTCCGGCTCTCGACCCTTCAAACCGGAGCGGAGCAGGGGGAGGAGTGGCCGCTCCGCCGGCCCTGCCAAGCCCTCCTCTCCCAGCGCCAGCCTCCCGCTGCCGGCACGGCCCCTCGGGACCCCGGCGCCTGCCTGGGGACCCACCTGAGCCCCCCAAAAAACCTCCGGGAGCCCAGCCAGCCTTCAGACGCACCCTACTGCCTGTCCCAGCAGCTGCTGCCGGATGTTTAACTCCTTCCTGCCCAAAAAAATCCTAAATCCTCTCTCCCTGCTCGGTGGCTCCGGTTAAATCGGCAGCCCCCAGAGGTGTACATGGTGGGATCGTGCATGGACATGGTCCTCATGGATGCCCAGCTCTGCGGGACGCCCCACTTCAGGCTGCAGGAAAAGGTTATAATCTCAGAGCAAAACTGAACGAGGAGGGAAACAAATCCCAGAAAACATTTCCAATATTTCCACTGGCCAGAAACACAAAACTTCCCCAAAGCCAAGTGTTTAAAGCTGCTTTCCCAGCTCGGTTGCAGGGCCAGGACCCCCCAGGTGCTGTCGCAGGATGGCCAGGGGGGCAGTGCAGCTTTCCTGCCCCCTCAAGCATCATGTGCCAACAGCGCCTTGAAGCCAGGTCTGAGCAATCACAAGTTTCCCAATCACAAGTTTTCCTGGAGCCCAGGATGAAAATCTCCCCTAGGCAGGGCTGGCGCTCTCCCACACCCCAAAAATTTCAACTGTTCTTTGCCTTGGCTTAAAAATGTTACCCCCAAATCCACTTATCCTGCTCTGGGGACAGTGCCCCTCATTCCTAGGGATGGCCAAGCAGAGATGGAGCATTCCCAGGGCCTGCCCTGCCATGGTAACACCAGGCAAGTCACCTCCACGCCTCAAGAAGTGTCCCTGAGACAGATTTTGATGGGGAGGTGACAATTTTGGCTCCCCTTGGCTGTGTGACCAGGAAAGTCACAGTGTGCCATAACACGGTCCTACAGAGTGCAGATCTCCACATGCCGGAGCTGATGCTCCAGTTTAAAAATATTCAGGAAAATCGCCGAGACAAACGCTCAGATGTTCATTTTGCTTTATGCACCATTTCCCACACTACTTTTGAAGCGCAACGGGCGAGTTTTCCCCTGAAAATGGGAGCTGGCTGCTGCTGCCAGCAGCTCTCACCATGACCGATGCTGTTAGGGGTGACTGCTGTGGAACAGCCCCCACCAATCCGCACGGGACACGGCTTTGTCCGGATGGCAGAGCTTCCATAGGGCCCCTCCTGGAGCTCCTGCACTCCCATCAGCCTGGCAAAGGAGCCAGGTGTCTGCCAACCTTCTCTGGCGTGTCCTGACGGGCTGGGCTGCCCTGGGGCCAGGGTGCGGTGGCACCGTGCGGTGCAGGACTGCTTGGCACATCCCAGAGGGATGGGAGTGACTGCTGCTTCCATTCCTACCAGCGGGATGGAAAACCTCGGTGTTCCCGCAGCCTCTCCCTCCCTCAGAGCTGTGCAGCTCCCAGGGTGGGGATCATCACATGCTGCCATGAGCTGCCTGGCCTTTGCCAGGAGGATTTGGGCAGCAGCACCCTGCTGGGGTACTCCAAGCGTGTGCAGACAGGATGGCCCAGCCAGAGGAATTCCCGCTTCTCCCTTCTGCTGGGATTAGGCAGCTCATGACAGCAGAGTGGGGCAGCAGTTCCGTGGGACACCCTCGTTAAGCCAATGAACTTCATTTTGCTGCACACATCCTTGCTGGCACACATCCTTGTTGCTGGCAGAGCAGGGAAAACTGGTGCATCCCCCTCAAAAAATGGATTTCCAAATTAGGTGCCCTGAGGGTAGGCTGGTGGCACAGGCAACAGAGCATCTTGGCACAGTGCAACAAGCTCCACCACTGACCAAGTGGCCAGGGAGGGACTGAGAAGGCACCAGCTGGTGAAATATTCTGGAGAAGTATTCCCCCAGGGAGAAGCCATGGCAGCTGGCTTGCTGGCAGAGCAGGGAAAACAGCTTGTTTTAGCCTCCTCCAGCCTAAAGGCTCCCAAAAAGCACTTTGCACACTCCATGAAATGCTGCTGCCAGCTTGCTATAACCCTGGACTTCCTGAAAAGCAAATCTGGACCCTCACCCTGGTCCCAGCTCCCTCCCAAGGAGGCTGGCTGCATCTTCCTAAAACTGTCTGGCCTCTGGTGCTGCAGCGTGGCTCCTCAGGAAAACAGGGATTGGGCTGCCCTAGAAAGGCACTGAGGGCTCAGTCCTGGCCCAGAAGAATAGAGGGGGGGGAAAGGGAAAAGATAGGAAAAGGTGGGGAAAGAGAGTGGAGATGGGAAGAAAANGAACACAGAAAACAACAGAAAAAAGAGAAGAGGGGGAAGAGAAGAAGGAAAAGAGGGGGGACAAGGCAAGAGGGGGAAGGGGAAGAGAAAGGGAAAAAGAGATAGAAGAAAAAAGACAAAAAGAGAGGAAAAAAGGAGAAGAAAGCATACTGAAAAGAGAAAATGGGGGTAAAAAGAGCATGGGGGAAAGGGGGANCCAGAAGAATAGAGGGGGGGGAAAGGGAAAAGATAGGAAAAGGTGGGGAAAGAGAGTGGAGATGGGAAGAAAAGAGATTGGGGGGAAAAAGAGTGAGGAGAAGAGAAGGAGAAAATGAGGGAGGAGAGAAGGGAGAAAAGAGAAAAACAGAGATAGGGGAAGTCAAGGAACGAGTGGGAAGTGGAGGAAAGTGGGGGGGAAGGGGAAGAAGTGGAAAACGAGAGTAGGAAAGGAGAGAGGAGAGAGAAAAGAGGGGAGAAAGGACAAAAGAGAGAAAAAGAGGGGGGGGAAAGAACACAGAAAACAACAGAAAAAAGAGAAGAGGGGGAAGAGAAGAAGGAAAAGAGGGGGGACAAGGCAAGAGGGGGAAGGGGAAGAGAAAGGGAAAAAGAGATAGAAGAAAAAAGACAAAAAGAGAGGAAAAAAGGAGAAGAAAGCATACTGAAAAGAGAAAATGGGGGTAAAAAGAGCATGGGGGAAAGGGGGAAAAAGGGAAAAATAGATGAAAAGTAGGAAAAAAGAGCCTGTCATTCAGACCTGCAGCCCCTCATCTGTGGTGAAAGCACACTGATGTTTCTCTCTGGGGTTGCTCTCCCCGCAGGATTTTGGGAGAGGATGGGGAGCCTGCCCGAGCCCAGCTCAGCAATTCCAGCTCAGCACAGCCCAAGGATTCCCCAGCAAGGGCCGGGCAGATGAACGGACAGGCAGAGGGACGGACGGACGGACAGCAGAGGGAGCCTCAGGCTGAGCAGAGCGCGGACGCTTCCTCAGGAGACCCCAGAGTGCTGGAGCCAGTCCGGAGATCACAGAGCACCGGGAAGGGACTGGGAGAGGGGATACAGCCTCCCTGGAACCGGGAGAGGGAAGGGAAAAGGGAAAAGGGAAAAGGGAAAAGGGAAAAGGGAAAAGGGAAAAGGGAAAAGGGAAAAGGGAAAAGGGAAAAGGGAAAAGGGAAAAGGGAAAAGGGAAAAGGGAAGGGAACTCTGACATCAGCACAGCCAGAAAGCCAGAGAGCCAGGGGCGGGAGCACTCTCGGACTGAGCAGAAAAATTCAGGGACTGTCAGCAGCAGATGGTATCTATAAATCCTATTGACATTTGGGATTCTAATCCCCATCTAAAAGTCCCAAACAGCATTTGAAAGGAGGATATTGCCGAGGATATTGCAACATCCCGAGCCGCTGATCTCCCCTGCCGAGACAGTCTCCGGAGAGAGGCAGGGGCACCCAGCCACGGGCGGGCACAGAGCCAGGGAGATGGGGCGGAGAGAGACAAGGATGCACAGGAGCCGAGCTGGCAGGACTGACAGCAGCCAGCACAGCCCCCAAAATTACACAGGTGCCACTCAGCCAGGCTCTGCCTCCAGGACAGCGTTCCCCCTCTGCCCCTGGCTGTGCAACACCAGGGAGCCCCCCGAGACTGCGGCGTTCCTAAACATTTACTCATGGAGAGCCAGGAACATCCTCCTGCCAAATCCCTCGAGAAGATAAACCGTGAAAACGTCACGACTGCCTGGGGGAGCTGTCAAATAGCCCCGGGAGAGAAAGAAGGGCAGCTGTACCCAAAGCCCTGTCATTACCTGCATCCTCCTCCTGCTCCTGAACTGAGCAGGGCTGGACAAGGCACAGCCCAGAGGTGCTGGTGTCCCACTCTGCCCCATCCACACGGACAATGGGACAAGGCAGCAGAGAATTGGGGCTGCAGTGATTTTGGCCACCCCGTGAGGTTTCCTGGGGAGAACGGATGGTGGAGAGGGACCATCAATACTGGCACACAGCTGAGCCCAAGGGAGGTGTATAAAACACGAGGTGAGCTGGGGGTGAGCTGTAGCCCCCAGTCCCCCCTCATCCTGCCTCCACTGGAGCCATGTCCCTGCTTCCAATCACTCGCCTCCCTCCGGTGACAGCCCGGAGATAAGGCAGGGAAGGCAAGGTGAGGGAAGGAATGCGACCCCCTGGATCATCCTCCTCGCGTTAATAAATCACCTTGCAGACTAATTGCTCCCTGGGCAGGGGAAGACTCCGCTCCTCACCCCCCCCACCAAGGTTCTGGCTCAGCCGAGGAGCCCCAAATTTCAATCGAGTTCCTGGCATTCCTGCCTCGGCATGAAGCCGAGGGGCTCCCAGCAGCACCATGACCACCCCTGGGACAGGCAGCTGCTGGAGGGGGTTGGTTGCTGTCTCCCTGAGGGACAGTGAGGAAGTGCATCCTTTTCCCGGGGATTCAGGGAGATGAATGCACCTGGCACCAGGCTAGCACTGTGGACAGATACTGTGTAGCAGGATGAAGGGAGATGAGGGATGGGATGGAGGGTTTATGATCAGACTCCATGCCATTCCAACTGGAAAATCAGAAGAGGACAAGGCATCCAGGTGGGATACGTGTCACCAGAGCTCAAACAAAACTTTCCAAGCCAACAATGTCCCTCAACCATGCCAAGATTTTAACCCTCCAATGTGATGGAGCAACAAAGCACTGTTGGCAGGTAACCCAGCACCAACTTCGAAGCCTACACAATAAAAACTGGAAGTTGCCCATTCCCAGCTGTTTTCCAGGACTTCAGAAGTTAAGAAAATACCAACACAACTTAAAAATCCCAATTCACCGAACAAAATACAGAGAAGCTACAAAGTGATGTCATACCTGAAGCTACAACAGAGCATCACAGCCTCCATCCCACGGAACAGCATCCATCCTGCACCCACCCCAGGCAGGGATGCTGGGTGCCAGCCGGTCTGTGCTGCTGCAGGAGGCAACTTCCACAGCTCGTGGATGCTTTACAGAGCCTCACCATGGATTTTCAGGGAGGAAAACCAGCCGGCAGGTCATTAACCTCACCCTCAGCGCAGCGTGCAGCAAACAAAATCCAAGCTCATGCGCTTGCTGTGGGGCCAGGTGGCGAGGAACATTATTTTCTCAGGGAATGGACAGGAAAAACAGGATCCAGGAGGGGGGTTTGTTTTGGGATTTCAGCTGCAATCTCCAGCTCATCCAACCAGCCTGGCTCTTGTCAGCGCTGCCCTCCTGCAGTGCAGGGGACTTTGTTTGGCTTGGAAGCCCCTGGCTGTGCTCGTAATAAGACTCCGTGTCCGCTCCGTGGTCCTTCCACCTCTTTGCACTCCTCAGACAATAGTTCGCCTGTGCCGCTGACTTTGGCAGCATTTCCAAAGTTTTGGCTCCTTCCAAAGTTTCCTCTGCGCCAGGCAGCCGACCTTGGCCGTCCTGCTTTGCTGTCACATCCCATCGCATCCCATCTTGGGCTGCCTGCGGGGCACCGCGCCCCACGCTGCACCTTGTGGGCCCCCAAACTGGGGACATGACGGGGAGGGGTGCCCCACAGGCCCTTTGGGGGTGGATGCTGGGGTCAGGAGGGGATGAGGGGCCGCTGGAACAGGGAAAGCGTCACCCAGGCCTTGAACGCACCCGGCTGCGCGTGTGCCAACGCCACAGCGAGAAATCAATCAATCGAACGCCTTGAAATTGAGCTGAGCGATGACAACCTGACATCAGCCAAGGCTGAAACCCCCCTCTCCCTGCCATGTCTCCACAAGTGTTTAAGCAGGAAAATTTAGATCTTTTGAGGAAATCCAAGCAGCCTCACAAATGGATAGTAAAGGGGTCAAACAGGTGGGTGATCCTTTGCTGCTCCATGCAAGTTCTGGGGAAAGCAAGCAGGAGCTGGATGAGGCCAGAACCTCATCATCCCTTTCCAACCAATAACCAGAGCCAGTATTTTACCAATTATTCCCTTTTTCTACCAGTCACTTGGGTTTAAAGCAAAATATGATGTCAATAAACAGCTTTAATGCACTGAAGTTCATCACCTGTAACAGGACAGGTGCCAGGAACAAGGAGGGGTGTAAATTGTGTTCCTGCTTGCATGGAGATTCCAGATCAGGTTTGCCCCCGTCCTGAGCACAGGGATGGTGCCACAGCTGGGCACCATCCCAGGCTTCAGCATCCCAAAGCAAAGCTGTCCAGCCCACGGGCACAATGCCATGGGCCAAGGGCATCCCTGCAGCACAGCGCCACCGAGATGGGTACCCACAAGCTGTTTCCTGGGATGATAAGGGGTTAAAAAAAAAAACCCAAACCACACAAAAAAGCCCAGCAGGCATGCCTGAAGGGGAGGATTAGAGAGAATAGGGCCATTTCTCAGCAAAGACTATGGCAACGTAAATAGAAAAGTAACATTACGCTCAAGACAGGGGCCCTTTCCCTTTGCTCCTGCCCTACAATGCCACTATTGTTTTGCTGACAACTGGTAATTATCCCAAGCTGCACACACTGGTATTCCCACCCCTTAACCGGGAGGGATTTTGCAGCCGCCGACCCTCTGACACCAGCAAAAATTCACATACCAGAGGGTTCAAAGAGGGGGCGGGCTGGGAAGGCTGGGCAGCCTTGTGGGGACGTCATTCACGGGGTCCCGGAGGGCTGGGGCTGGGAAGGGACCTCTGGAGATGGGCAATGCCAAGCCCTGCTGAAGCAGGTTCACCTACAGCTGGGTGTGCAGAACCATGCCCAGGTGGGCTTTGAGCATGGTCAGAGAAGGAGAGCTCAGAGCCTCTTCCAGAGCCTAAAGGGGCTCCAGGAGAGCTGGAGAGGGACTGGGGACAAGGGATGGAGGGACAGGACACAGGGAATGGCTTCCCACTGCCAGAGGGCAGGGCTGGATGGGATACTGGGAAGGAATTGTTCCCTGAGAGTGTGGGCAGGCCCTGGCACAGGGTGCCCAGAGAAGCTGTGGCTGCCCCTGGATCCCTGGCAGTGTCCAAGGCCAGGTTGGGATGGGGCTTGGAGCAACCTGGGACCGTGGAAGGTCTTCCTGCATAGCAGGGGGTGGCACTGGATGAGCTTTAAGGTCCCTTCCAAGCCAAACCTGAGATTCTGGGCTTTGGGATGGTTTTGTTCCTGATGGTCATGCTTTTGGTTCACGGTGCCCCAAAAATCAGGGGGTCTTTTCCACCATCACCATTCCAGATGAAAAAATGTTCACATCCCAAACATCCAAGTCTAAGCAGTGAATCCTTTCTGGAAACAAAACACAACAAACAAAACCACAAAACAAAACAAAAACCAAACACCAAAAAACAAAAAAAAACCCCTCCCAAAACAAAACAACCCCAAACAAACCCCAACCCCCCAAAAAAACAAACAAAAAGAACTTCCCAAAAAACAACAACAAAACAAACAAAAAAAAAAACCAAAAAACAAAACACCAAAAAAACCCNAAAAAACCCCAAGAAACAAAACACATACACAAAAAAACCTCCAACCAAACACAAACCCCCACAAAAAACCAACACAAAAACCCAAACCAAAGCAAAGAAAAAGAAACCAACCGACAAAAACCCAAACCCCAAAAAATAATCCTATGGAAGCAGAGTTTCCCTTCCCTGATTAAAAAATTCTGGGGAGCCAGGACCCCCAGGATGAGACCCTGCAGTCTGCTGCTGGCCTGCTGCAAGAGGATGGGGATGAGTCAAATCCATAATTTTTCATTTATGTGATGGAGGAGTCAGAGTCCCAACATTCCTTGCCTAACAGGAGTTCATCTTGGTGCCAGCCCCAGCTCAGATAAGGTGATAAAAAACTCTGAAAACTGCCTCAAGATGGATTAAAACATTCCCATGGTCAAAATGTAGATTTTTTTTGTTTTTCTGCTTTTGCAGGCTGGTGCAGGAGCCAGAAAGCCCAGAAAAAGTGCAAAAAAAAGCCTTTTCTTTTTTCCCTGCCACAGGCTGCAAGCAGCATAGCCAAGGTCAGAACAAGGCAGAGGACACACAGCCTCCAAAGGACCCGGCTATGAGCACTGGATCCTCTGGCATCTACTTATATATTGCTATTTTACTTATATATTGCTATTTTATTTTCTCTCTGCATTTCAATCACAAGATCACAGCAGTTTCTTCCTAACGGGAGTGCTGGAAACCAGTTTTTCCTGCAGCAAAGCCAATTCCACAAATGCTAGCAGTGACCTGTAAAGTTTAAAAAAAAAAAAAAATATCCTCATAAATCAGCAGAGCGACATCTTCCTTTCCTTGCAGCAGCGTCACTCGTCACACGCCGGGCTGGGATTTTATTTATTGTTGTTTTAAGCACCCAAGAGAAAAGAAAACGCTTCTAAAACCCCACTTAACCCGCTCCAGCTGCAGGGGAAAAAAAAAAAAATCCCACGTAGGCAAGAGCTCCGCTCCGGGACTCCGGGCAAGTTGCAGCCTGTGTCCAGAGCACCCAGCTGGGATTTGAGGGAATGAACCCGCCCTGCTCCCAGCCCTGCAGCCTCGCCAGGTCCTCATTAAAGCGTGTGGCCGCTTGCAGGGCACAGAGCCCGAGCACTGAGGCTCCAGCAGCTCGGAGAGAGCCCTGCCCTGCCACCAGCACCCTGCTTTGGAGGATGCTGGAGCCTGCAGCAGCTCCTGGGGCTGCACTGGGAGCCAGCTCCTGGCTCCTCTCCATTGCAGCAGCAAGGATTAAAACCAGACTTTGCTCTTCAAATCCCCTTTGGCTCCTTTGCGCCCCGCGCTTGGGGACATCAGAGCTCAGCAGGATGGGAGGAATAGCAAAGCTTGCACGGCTCGTGAGAGAAACCCCGGCTGGCCACTCCACAAGGAAAAAAGGCAGGAGAATGCCCGGAAAGGGGCCTCTGGGAAAGCAGAGGAAAGGCTGAAAAAGACTGAAATGGGACAGTGTTATCAGGCAGCTGTGTCACGGATGTGGGGGGGCTCCAGGAGCACGGCACCCGCTGGGAACCACCCATCGGATGTTTGGGTGCTGAGCTCTGGCACCAGCTGCACACGGGCAGGGAGGCTCCACCAGTAACACCTGGAGGCAAACTGGGGCCATCGGGTGATTGAGCAGCAGCAGCAGCAGCGAGATAAAAAGGTTAAACAGCTGAATGAAGGAAATGGGAAATATTTTTGCTCCCGACCCAAAGAGATGCATTTTTACTGGTGGTGCTCCCACCGAGGCTGACCCCGAGGCCAGAGGGATGTCAGGGGTTAACAGCCACCCCTGCACAGCTGGAACAGAGGGAGGGATGTCCTGGGAGAGCCGGGTGCTGGGATACAGGGGATGTAGGGGGAGACCAGGGTGCTGGGAAGCAAGGGATGTTCTGGGAGGGAGATCAGAGCACTGAGATCAGGGGATGCACTGAGACACCCATTTCCACTGTGACAGTCAGATTTACAGCGACACAGGCTGTCCCTCAGTCCTGGTGTGGAGCTTCCCACTCCAGTGCAGTCCCCAAACCAGGCCTGGCGTCCTTCTTGGGGCAAAAGTGCTTCTCCAGCAGCTCTCCCACTCCTGGGGTGATCCAGCATCCCCAAGCCCGTTCTACCAGCAGTATCCCCAATTCCCCTGCCGCTGGACTGTGCTTGGCAGCAGGAGCGGCTGGCAGAGCCCGGGTGAAGCGCAGGGAGCGGGGCCGGAGCCCGGGGCAGGGGCAGGGAGCGGGGCCGGAGCTCGGGGCAGGCACAGGGAGCGGGGCCGGAGCTCGGGGCAGGCACAGGGAGCGGGGCCG
>VWYP01017267.1:173704-188638 GCA_013400435.1 Pycnonotus jocosus
CCCGGGCGGGTGAGCAGGGGCCGGGGCTCAGCCCGCCCCCAGCCCCCTGGGCCGGGGCTCTCACGGCCGTCGGTCTCCTGCAGCCGGGAGGGGGTCGAGGACACTCCCCGGGGATGGGTGAGCGGGAGAGGCACAGCTCCACTCCCCGAGGAGCATCCCTGCCAAGGAACATCCCACCCCGAGGAGCATCCCGCCTGTGCCCGGGGCGCCGGAGAGCACCCTCACCCCCAAAGGGCACCCACCGCCCACAGGACCTGCCCTGGCACCCCCAGCTCCACCAGCCCCTGGGCTTCGGCTCGTGGGCCAGGTCTGGTCTTGAAGGAGGGAGTGAATCAGCGAGCTGAGCTCATTCCCTCCCGCAGCACTCACACGAGCCTCGGGGCACGGAGCAGGGCTGGGCGCTCCCACCATGGTACCCGCTGCTCTCCTCTCCTGGCCCTTCGCTCGCCCTCGCTGCGTGCGTGGAGCTCGGGAATTCCACGATCCTGCCTCCTTCATCGTGCCCTGAACCCAGCCCGGCCCGGCAGGGTGTGGAGCCGCGGGGTAGCCGGACACCCTCCCGGGGCAGCTCTGGCTGCGGGCTGCAATGCCAGAGCCAGGGCGGCAGTGCCCCACACCTCACCCTGCCCGGGCCGGGAAAAGGGTTAAAGCCGGGGCTGCTGCCCGCTTTCACTCCTCCCCATACCCCAGCTTTCATCTTCCTCCAGCCCCAGGATTATTCCAGCGGGATAATCCCCACAAAACCTGCTGCCACACCTTGCTTTGTCTTCCCTAGCATTTTAGTGCCCCGCGGCAGCAAAAAAGCTTCTGAAATCCAAGCCCTGGAAGCTTCGAAGGGATGTAGAAGTGATTCACTAATGATGGCAGAGGCGTGTTTAGTCTAAGGCAGGGTTTGGATCTAGCAGGATAAACCATGACATCCAGCTGCTCGGCTCTACGCTCACACAGGGGCACGCTAGTGCTCTCCAAATTTTGGCTGTAAATCTTTCAACGGGGCCAAAAGCAGGCAGCCCCTCAGCACAACCCCGGTCTGGGGGCCGTGAATACACACCGAAGCTGCCTCTTGTTTGGCTGCAGAATGTTTTCACGTGGTCAGGACTCTTAAATTTATGCTTTCCCAGCTGGATGCTGAGTGATTTACCAGCCCCTTCTTCTCCCGCAGCTGGATTCCTTTCCTCCAGGTAGAGGCTGCAGTACCTGAGCTGCACAAAAGGCAACACGTGGCAGCCCTGAATCACCGGGCTGCCCTTCCGCGAAGGGATTTTGGAGGGGTGGATGGGCTGCAGGGCCTGGAATGCGTGAAGCAAGGGGGAGGAGAGTCCTGGGGTAAGGATGGTGCTTGGAAAAAAAAAACCTCCTTGAAAATGGAGAAGGATCCTGCCTGATAGCAGAGGCCTGTTCAAAGTGACTTGGCTTTATATGGGCTGGATCAGAGCGGGTGGATAAGTACTCGGGTGTGGTGGGAGAGCCTGTGGGCAATCCTGGGAGGGCTGCTTTAGCTCCATGGGGGAATTCTGGCCCTTCCAATGTTATCAGCGCTGCCGGGGCCGGGAGGTGGAAACACCCGGGGCTACACTGACCGCCTGCCCAGACCTTCCCACACACGGAGCACAGCGATGTTATCACTGCTGCAGGTGAACATGGAGCTGGATTACATCCCACACTTCCTCCTCGTTGCACCTCCGGACTCCGCCTGACCCAGCTGCACTTGTTTGAGGGCATCACCTCCTGCCACCCTCCTGTCTCGCCTGTGTCTCAGCCCTGATGTTGTCCCCACTGGCACAGCGGTGCTGTGGTTCCCCCCCAGCAGACCTCCATGCAAAGCCGCCTGACACCAGGGCAGTTTCCCATCGTAAAACCTCCTCCTGCTGAGCTTTAAAGTCCGAGACCAGGGAGGACAGATAATGAGGCTCATCTTTTCCCAAGCAAACAAACACTGCCCGCCGTGGGAGGGGGGACACCCACCCTGCCAGCAGAGGCAATTCTTTCGAAAGCCGACCAAATAGAAACCAGCGGTGCTCTGATGGTGGCTCTGCAGCTCGCAGCCCAGACTTCCCAAGCCCCAGCCAAAAAGGCTCTCCTACCCCGCAGGCTCCCAGCTCCAGCAAAGATTTGGCATTTTTTCATCGCTGCGTGGCTCCTCCAGTGTCCCGCTGTCCCCCCACCCCTGCGCCTGGCTCCCACCTGCATCCCGCGGCCGGTGGTCCCACGCTGCTGGGTGGCCCCGGGCAGCGGCACCCCAGTGTGGGGACACAGGGGCTGTCCCAGCTCCCAGCACACAGCCCCTGCCAGCTCAGCGGCCGCGACAGCACGGCCGCCAAAAAATGTCACCCTGGCAACCCTGCGGGACACCGGCTTGTTTTCCCTCCTTCGGGCAGAGAGGAGGGGTTGGAAACTCCGTCTGCTGTGGCCCAGACGCGTCCCTGGCAGTGGCTCCGGGGCTGGCATGCATGGCCAGGGCCCGTGTCCCCCTCCCGGCTCGGCGGGACGACTGGCCCGGCGCTGGGAGGGGCGGCGTGTCCCCAGGCGCTGGCGGCCCGAGGAGCGGTGACCCGGGAGCCGTGGGAGCGGCGGGGGTGCCAGCGGGCACCGCGAGCTGTCACCAGGGCCCCAAAATGTGCCCCGTGCACGGCTGCCCTCGGAGGCTCCTCTGACCTGCTCAGTCCCGCTGCCCCCGGGCCGGGTGAGGAGGCTGGGGAGCAGCGTGGGACACAGGAATTGTGTCGGGGGGCAAAACAGGACAAGAAAGCGGAGGACAATATTTGGCGAGTGTCCCTGCAGAAAAACAAAGGCTGAAGCAGGCGGAGGGAGCAGAAACCACCGACAGGCAAGGCTGTCCAATCTGGGCCAATCCCCAAGGGGAGGCTGTGCCTGGTGCTGTCACTTTGATATGCCATTTGTCCTTTTCAAAGCCACCTCCTCCCGGGGCAGCCTCCGGGTGTGAATGCTCGGGACCACTGGGAGCAGCTGGTTTTGTGTCTTGCTGCCACATCTGTTGCTCGGGCTCAGAAGTCTGTGTCTGCTGATGGCCCAGGACCTGCCAGGATAGGATATCCTCGGGAAAGGGCAGCATCATGCCCTGCCTTCAGCTGACTCCTCTGGGGAGGATAGGGCGAGGGATGACGTGAAAACCATCCCTCCTTTACAGAGGTGAAGCACGCACAGCCACAAAGGTGGGCGTTTGGGAAGGACCCAGGCAGCACAGGCAGGGAGTGGGAACAATTGAAAATGCAGATGATCCCTCAGTGAGGAAAGCTGGCAGGCACAAGGGCTTGGCTGAGTCGGAAGCACCTTACCTGCCCATGTAGGCGGGGGATGAGCTCAGCCAGGCCGGGTTGCCGGGGCTGGGAGGAGGGCAGCAGGACGCCTGGCAGCCAGAGCTGGTGGATGTGTTAGCGAGGGGCTGCAGAGGGCACGAGGTGTCCCAGGAGCGGCTGGAGACCTCGCTGGCAGCAGAAATGCTGCGGGATCTGCAGCCCACCTGCACCCCAGCCACGAATGCAAAGAGGATGGGATAGCACAGTACAGATTGCTGAGGGTCAGCAGGGAGGTGAGCGGGGCCCGGGAACCACCACACCATCACCTCCTGGCGCAGCAGGAGCAGGACGGGTTCCAGGTGGCACAGCTCACAGCCCTGAGCCCTACTCGTACAGCTGATGGGCAGGGGACCCCAGGCCTGGCCACATCCCACTGCCGCTGCCGTGGAGACCTCCCATCTGGCGGAATCCTGACGTGACAGAGCCGGCCTGGCGCGTTCCCAAGCCGGACATTGTCAATGAAATTGCCGGGAGAGAAGGGCAAGTGAGAGCTCTGCAGAGCCAGCAGAGACACAGCCACTGGCTCAGCAGAGGGACAGCTGGGAACTCACCCCTATGCACAGTGACCTCCTCTCCAGGGAAGGGTGAGGAGGATCAAAGGAGGGACCCCCCTTCCTTTCCCAGAACTGGGGATCCCCGTGCGGTGCCGGGAGGGACAGAGCCAGCCCCAGCTCCCCGGTTCACACGCACCTTTCCTGCCCTCTGCCCGCACCCCTGGGCAGTGCCTGCTCCCTCCCACACAGCCTTCCCAGCGGACAGGACACCTGGGATGTCCGAGCAGCCCCCGCTCCCTCCCGACTTTCTCCGTGACTCATCCACTCCAGAGGAAAACCAATACTTCAGCACTCATCAGAGAAAGGACCGAGAGAAGCATTCCATGGGAAAGGGGACGCGGCGGATGCTTCTCGCATGCCTCATCCCAGCAGCTCACCCTCGGGTCCCTGCCTCTCGGCTGCCTGTGGGAAATGGCACTTGTTTCCCTTCCCGCTCTGCACTCACGGGCCAGCATTGCAAGAGGAGGAGGGCAGAGCTCTGCAGCCACCTCAGACCTCGGGGCATCCAGGGCCCAGTTGCGGGGTGCAGGTTTGGTCTCCCCAAAGCTTCTGAGGGATCCGCTGGAGAGGATGGAGAGACACCCCCCCTTTCCCTCATCCCACTGCATATCCCGGCCAAAAGCCCCATCCCTCTGCAGGGCAGGGGCTCGCTGGGAACACGAGCTGTTCCTCCCCTCTGCCAAACTCATGAAGGTTGGGAGAGCTCCCAAAACCTTCTGTGATGCCTGAATTGCTCATGCAAGGGAGGAGTCCTTCTCCTCCCACACTAGAACAGCCGGGCTGCCAGCTCCAGCCCCTCCACATCCCTCCTATGGCCAGTGGGGGCTATCCACAGCCTCCAAGTCCTGACTGGGATGGGTTTGCCAGGATCTCCCTCCTTTCCATGGACTGTACCTCTGCCACCTTCCTGTTTTCTCTCCTAAGTGCAGTTCAATTCAATTCAATTCAATTCATCACCGACTGCCTTCCCTGCTGGGTGTGAGCTGCGGCCAGAAGCCACAAAGCAAGGAAACTCATCTGGATTCCTGCTTTCCCTCAGCAGTCCTTCCAGAGGGACCACTTGAAAAGCAGTTCATTTTTAACTGGAGAAAAAGAACATGTTCCTCCTCCTTCCTGCATTGCCAGACAGGTGCTTGCTCAAGGGAGAGCTTTGAAATTCAGCCAGGCAAGACAAAGAGCTCCAGGAAGAAGCAACGGGGCTGAACCCAGGCTGTCACTTGGGGGACAGCCCTGAAAGCATCCCTGTCACCTTGGCAGGCACAGCACTGATAGTGGCTGCCTGTGGCCTCACAGGGAACTGAATGTGGACAGGACACAGGGTGCTGTGGTGGCTGCATGAGGGAGCAGCAGTGTGCTGGAGATGCTGTGGGTGGTGGAACACCATGTGCAGGTAACACAGAGGAAATAGCCTCAAAATGGACGATCCTGACATGTTCCTGCTGCTTCCTTGGGGATTGTCCCAGCACCCTCGAGGCTGTCACCTCTTCTCTCCCAGGCTGCACTCGGCATCTCCTCTGCAGAGAAATGGCCAGTTTTGACTCATCTGGAAAAAAAAAAAAAAAGAAGAGAAAAAAACAATTCAACATCCTTTTCTCCAGAAAGACTCAAAATAGGAGCTGTTTCCTCCCTGGGAAAAGGAAATTCCCAGCTCCCCACTGAGGACTGGACTGCTCCAGGCTGCTCAGCAGCTGGATACCCTGAGGTTCTGCCCCAGTTCCTTGTGCCAGGATGCACAGGCTCCCTTCTGGGGAGAGGAGATGGTGCCAAGGAAGGATTGCTCCTGTGAGGATCCATGCTCGAGGATCCTCATATTCCCCTAGGACAGGACCTGACCATGCTCCTGCTGACCATCAGTGTTCCCATCCTGGTGTTGGCCACTTCCAAACTGTCCAGGAGATTTAGCTTGTCTCTCCAGGATAACCCCACCAGGATCTGTATTCCAATTTAAGAGCCTTTCCCATCCTGAGGGGAAAAAAAGTGGGTGGGAGTGTGAATGCCCCCAAGGGAAAGCCCTGTCACTGTGTCCATCCCATCCCTGTGTACCCTTCCCACCTCCCAGCCCCTGCAGAAGACTGGCTGAGCTGGTCATCACTGGTTTGAGCACATTTAGCAGGACATGCCTCCTAGTTGTCTTGATTCCATATTTATATCTGACTTGATGTATTTTTTCATTTTCCTGTTTTTCTGGGAGACCTTCTACTCGTCACCATTACTTTTTCTTGTACTCCCCCTTCTTTCCCATCAGCTGTGTGAGGGCTTTATAGGATTGCCCTGTCTGCTCCACGTTTTACTCAGACTCTTTTTTTTTTTTTTTTTTTTTTGTCTGGGATTGACCTGATTTGTTGTTTTTGGTTTTGGGGGTTTTTTTGACTCATTTTTCATTTTCAGAGCAGATCCAGAGTAGCACCTTTTCCTGGTGGTTCTCAGACTGTTTCAGGGGGAATGGCACCATGTACTGCATTCAAAAGTTTTATCCTTATGTCTTATCCCCCAACACTTCAATCCAGTCTGCAAGCTGAAGTGTCCCCTTATTACAGCCTTCCCTAAAATCCGCTGGTTTAAGTGTCTGGTGTTGATAGGTTTGCCCTTGCTCTGTTGTCCAGGCAAAGGAACATGGAATAATGGAATCACAGAATTCCAGAATGGTTGGGGTTGGAAGGGACATTTAAACACTGTCTCATGGGCAGGTGTTTCACTAGACCAGGTTGCTCAGAGCCCTGTCCATCCCGACCTTGAATATTCCCAGGGATGGAGTATCCACCACCTCCCCAGGCAAGCTGTGCCAGTGTTCCAACACCCTCATCCTAAAAAAATGCTGCCTTATATCTAATCTAAATCAATGCTCTTTTAGTCATGCACTGGCTGCTCTCCTGGCACTGCAGGAGGTCGGATTTGCCTCCCATATTTATTGCAGTTACACGGTTTGTTTTCCTGCTGGCATTTCCAGAAGTGAATGTGAGGTGCATTTCCCACCTCAGTCCCACCATGCCCTCTCTCCCAGCCACCTGCTGCTAGTTTAAACTCCCTTTGACAACACAGTGATCAGTGGATGTCCCTTGCACCCCAAGATGTGCCCCAATTCAAACCATAGCTAAATGTCCCCTCCCTGACCCACTGTCTCATTGCCATCCTGAGATTTCAGCTCTCCAGGTGTCCCCTGGGTCTCATCCCTGGGAATGGCAGGGTTTTCCTGAGCACCAGTGTCTGGATGGTGCTGCCAGGTCACCTCTCATGCTCACATGGTGTGGCACCAGCAGTCTCTGTGCTATAGTCAGACCATCTCTCTGGAGGTGTGTGAAGCCAGGGAGCATCAGGACATCCTTGTGGGTTCTCTTATGGTGCATAAAGCCACTGTCCCCAGGCACAGCTTCCCCAGGAGAGCCTGACCTGCTGCCTAACCCCGGTGATGAGCAAACTGCCATTTTCTCCCAGCACTTACAAGTTGCCTTTGGCCCGTCTTCACTTGCTCAGCAAACGCCCCCAAACAGGTCAGCACTTTCTTCACAGCAAAGCTATGCAAGGAATTTCTCTCCTAAGGCAACTGGACCCTTTCCAAAGGAGGAAAGCTGCCAGATTCCCACCCCCAGCCCCCAGCAGCAAAACAAGGTGCAAATTTGGCCCCTGGAGGCTCTCTGTTCGCTTCCACTTCTGCCCTTGATGTCTGCTGGAGGTGGGGAGGAAGGGGCCCTCTCCACTGCCCTCCCATGCCAGAGTTGAGTGTCCCAGGGAAAGGGCTGGTCCTGTCCCAGAGAGAACTTAAGGTGTCAAAACTCTCCCCAAATGCAGCAGGTAGAAGACACAGGTGTGGGTTTGCAGCTCCCTGTGCTCCCCTCATGGTTCCTGCTGGGCAGTGGGCTCCTCTCTGCTCCTGACGTGCTCCCACAGGGCTGGGGACTCTTGGGCAGTTGCCTCCTGTGATTTATGCATTTTTTCATCTCCAATTGCTTCTCCATACTTCATGCTGTACATGAGCATGGCTGTTGCTGCAGGAAGGGTGCTGCTGATCTAGGCTGTGGATTCACAATTTTTCTGCCTTCCACTGCCCCTCCCCAAGGCCTCTGCAGAAGGTGCAGCTCCCCCACCCCTGCCTGGCCCCCAGCCCCAGGCAGAAACTGGCTTTCTGGCACATCACCCCGGCAGCACAGCTGGACACTCATCTCCTTCATTCCTCTGGCTACAATTCATGGGGAGGAAAGTTGGGGCTTTTCTCTGCTGCCCATCTGCTGGGAAGGACAAATGAGGGGGATGAGACCCCTCTGTGCACATTCACATTCCAAGTGCCAAGGACCCCCGAAAGCCAAGCGCCCAGGAGAGCAAGAGCAACTCAGCCTTGGGCAGCCATTGACCCTTTCCAAAGCTCAGTGACCCAGGTGCTCCCGGGATTTCCAGGAGCTGCCATGGGGATGGGCACCACCACCATGCAGTCCCCCCGCTAAGCTCCCATCCTGAGGAGCAGCCCCAAGCAGAGCTGTGCCCTCGAGGCACTCATTGCTTCCCTCTCAAACCTTGGGCCACCCCAAGTGCGGGGTCCCTGAGGGCACTAAGAGGTCTCCCGGCCTCACCTGGGGTCCCCACCCGCACATCCTTCAGTCACAGCCCCAGGCAGCTGAGCTCAGTCCTGGCTGAGCTCTGGGAGGCTGTGTTTACTGATGCCTCTCGTGTCCGGATGGACCTTGCACCTGTGCACAGGTAGCTTATCTCAGCTGCTGCTTCCTGGGTGGACCTCACACTGCTACGGTAGACAGCTTGCTCCCTGTCTCCCAAAGGATGCCGAGAGCAGGAACTCTGCCACCTCCAAAAGCACTTTCACTGGCACCCTGTTTTCTGCCAGGCACCCTGCCCAGCCCTGCCAGGGCTGCACGTTCCCCGGGGAGGAGATCGACTGAGCACCCCGGCCTCCTCTCCATCGTATGTGCTACCCGCGGCACTGCAGTGGGATACTGGATCCTGGGAATTGTCCTCATCCATCCTCCAGCGGGACTGCCCTGCCCTCTGCCGATCTTCCAACACATGGGCAGGACACAGACAGCGGTTCCTGGCTGGGAGAATATTTGGGGCCATCTCCAAGGACGAGCTTCCTAGGGATGCTCACACAGACAACCACGTTTGCACAGCCTGGAGTCCGGACTAGATCCAAAGGATGCCCTGCTTGTTTGAAAGCGAGCCTAAGTTGTAAAATAGGAGATTTTCCCAGCAGAACACAAGGTGAGATCATTTCCCTGCTGCCCGTGCACTAGCGAGCTGCATCTGTAGTGTCATCGGTGCTCACCTGGAGCCAGCACTGAGGCACACCGGGAAGTGCCCGTTCGTGATTTAAAAGGAGGGGAAAATACTCATAGCAAAACATTCTGTGAATGACTGAAAATGACTGAAAAGACAGGGTCTGTTCTGGGAGAGGCAGTGGCCATGAACATGAGTTTATTGATGGAGAGATCATGTTCATCCAAAGGAATGTGGATTGTTGGGGATGTGTTGTTTTGAGGATAGCCCTGCACAGACACTCCAACAAACCCACCCTGTGCCTGAGAGCGCTGTCCAAATACTCCTGGAGCTCTGGCAGCCTTGGGGCCATTCCCCATTCCCTGGGGAGCCTGTTCAGTGCCCCCTCTGGGGGAAGAACCTTTTCCTCATCTCCAGCCTCAACCTCTCTAGCACAGCATTCACTTGGGTGCTGTCACTGGTCACAGAGAGCAGAGATTGGAGCTGTCCCTCCACTGCTCCTCATGAGGAGAGGATGCAGACCTGTTGAGATCACCCCTCAGTCTCTTCTTCTCCTTCAGGGTTTTCTTTTTGTCCCAACGGGTCAGACTGCAACCTCCACACAGGCTTCTCATCCTGCAGGAGAAAGAGACAAAGAGATATATCAATCAACAATAAGTGCAAACAAGCAGGCAGTAATAACCAACACTAGATGTGCCTAGGTCATAGGCACAACACCATGATGGGTTGGCCCGTGGGCAACCTCAGTGGCAGTGGATCCTTTTCATTGCCAAAACACTCTGATTTTGGGGCTCCCATATGTCCTCCAATGGTTATGGAGGGTAAGAACTGTGCCAGTTGTGTGTCCCAGTGGGGTCAGGGGACATCAGCATGTCTTTTATTCCTGTAGGGCTCCTTCAGAGCTGCCCCACAGCAGGGCAGGTTGGCTGGGCTGGGGGAGGTTCCAGGGCACTTGGCACTGTGTGGAAGGGCCCTTTGTGATGGTGGGCACTGGGGGAAGGAATGTGGCCCTGTGTCACAGGCCCCTTTGTAACATATCACAATACGGCTGCTGGTGGCCACAGTGTCCAGAGGAAGCAATGGGACAGGGTGGTGCTACAGGGAGATCCTGTGCAGCCACCTTGTTCCTTGTTGTCCCCAGGCTTTAACCATTTATTTTTTTTTACATGTCCTTAGGGACAGATCTCAGTGGGAGAACGGAGAGACCTTGCAGCATGGCCTGGAGAAGAAGGAGGATGCAAACCCTGACATCACATTGACCACATGGCCAACACTGACATCACACACACTCAAAGCATGGCAAACATGAAGGCTTCTGCTCCCAACCTGGACTTTTTTGGGGAGAGAATTGTTTCCCACCCAAATGAGGTAAAGAGCCTGTGGCCAGGACTGGATCCCTCCTGGAACTGTGTGGCTCCTCAAACCAGGTCTGCTGGGCCCCCTCAGCCTTTGAAGCCATTAGAGCGTGGTGGGAAGGGAAGCACTTCTGAGAGGAAGCTGGGGAAGTTGCTGTTCTGGCAGCTCTCCAGCTCTCCCTGTGCCTCGTCCAGGTGCCAGATTTTGTGAGGAACATGCACCAAAGACTTGTATCCAATGCACCTCCAGATCACAAGATGTTAATGGACATCCTGAGGCTGACTGAGGCACACCCCACTGATGTTGCAGTCACCCTCCTCCGCTGTGCCCCATCATGTGACAGGTACAGGAGCCACCTTCCTTGTGGCCTCAGGGCTCACTGGCCTTTAGGGCCCATAACCCTGTACAGCCAGTCCAGTGGGGGCTGACAGACAGGTGGAGAGTTCCAGGAGCCACCAGGCCCTCTGTTTCCCAGCCATGGCATGTCAGCCACGCAGCCTGCTGCCAATGCTCCCTCCCTGCCCCTCAGGGCACCAGGGCTCTGTCACCTGGGCCCCCCACAGCTGCCCAGGCCATGGCACTGTGGCTAAGTACCCCTGATACAGAGCTCTGGTCCCACAGAGCTGCTACAATCATGTGGAGGAACATAGCCTCATCAGGAATGGTGGTGGACAAGGTGCTGCCAACGCTGCTCTGTGTGCTGGAGGACTGGCCACTGCACAGAGTGTCCACCTCAGATGGGGACAAAACAAGAGTCTTTGCCCTGGCTGTGAGTTTCTGGAACTGGCCTTTACTCACCCCAAGGCTGCCTGTCCAGCAGCTCTTCACCCTCCTTCCCCCACTGCCATCTCCCTGCCTCAAGCGCTGGGCTGAAGCCTGGGGCAGCTTCAGGGACACCAGGCCTGGTGCTTCCCCTGCATCTCCCCTGGCCTCCCCCTGCCACATTCAGGCCCTGCCACACGGACACCTCAGCACTGAGTGCTGTCTTGGGGTGCTTTGTCCTTTGCAGGCAACCAGGGTGGTTTGGGAGATTCTCCGCCTGCCCTGGTGCCCAGCACCATTTATAGAATATTCTCCCCGCCTCCTTGTGGCTCTGCTTTTCCAAGTTTTTGTCAGCACTTTGGATACGCCAGAGGAGGTCAATACCTTCTGGAAGGAATGCCAGGAGCAACACGGCCTTGCCATCAGCCCCAACAGGTGCTCCATCCCATTCTCCCGTGTCCTCACAGCAGGAGCCAGTGCTCTCAGCATGACCTGGGCTTTGCTCTGCACACAGGTTTGCAGTGCAGACCGTGAGGGCACTGTTCCGCCATCTGCGGTGTCTGGATTTACTGGTGGCAATGGAACACAAGCGTGGCTGGGACATGCTGCTCTGTGCTGACACCCACCACTATGCCATGGGTCTGCTGGCCAGGTGAGACCCCCTTCACCCCACTGCCTCTGGCATTTGTGCTCTGTGGTTGGGGTGCTCCACACAGTCCCTGTGGCTGCAGACCAGAGGGCCTTGTTAATGAGGGACAGCCAAGGAGACTGGAAAATGCTGGGAAATGAGGGTGCCCAAGAGTAGCCACCTCCCAAAGGGTCCAGGTCCCCTTGCAGGATCATGGTGGGGAAAGACGAGAACTGTGTTGAGTCAGTCGTGGGAGAGGTTTGCCCCTGCTGGCTCAGGGTCTTGGTGCCTTTTTCTGCCTTTCAGGGAGATGTGCCATACCTTGAACCCCTTGTGTTCCTGCATTGCACTGCGCCTGCTGGGGCTGCTCAGCAGCACACAGAAGCCACGCTGGGATCTGCCTGCCCTGGCATTCCTTGTAGAGGTGAGCCTGAAGGCCAGCACTGCCTCACTGAGCTGCCTCCCAGCTCTCTGCCCTCTTGTAGCTGCAGCTGCCTGGGATGGTGCCCGTGCCCTGTGCTGCTGCTGATGGGCCCGGCCCTGTGTGGTTCTGGGCTCCTGCTGGCCAGGTCCGCTGTCACTACCCTGTGCCTCTCAGGTCCTCGAGTGCCGTGACATGAGGGAATGGAGTGACAGTGCCCTGGAGATCATTTCAAGGTGCCTGCAGAGCAGATCAAGGGAAAAGCGTCGCTTGGCACTCAGAGGCCTTGTGGTTCTCAGCAAAGATCCCTCCGTGGTGAGAAGGGGACAGTGGCTGAAGCTGTGCGGGCAGCGTGGGGCTGGGGAACGCAGTCACTTGGGCTTGCTGGGCTTTGGGAGCTGAGGCAGCTGCTCCCAGCTCTCCTGGCTCCCGCTTCAGCTGCCTGAGTGCTTCAGGAAAGGCCTTTGGCCTCTGGGGCCCATGGGAGCAGGGTGGGGTTGCAGCACCAGAGTGGCATTGGTGGTGCGACCATTCATAAAGTCTTGGACACAGCACTTGAAGAAATACTAAGTAAGTTTGCTGATGATTCTATGTTGGGAGGAGCTGTTGACTCCCTTAAGGGCAGAGGCCCTGCAGAGACAAATTTGAGGGCTGAGCAGTCACCAACCATATGAAGTTCAACAAGGGCAGGTGCCAGACACTGCACCTGCCATGGGCAGCCTGGCTATGTGTCTAGAGCAAGGAATGAGAGACTGGAGAGCTGTGCTGTCGAAAGGGATCTGTGGGGATCCTGTGATGGCGAGTAGGAGTCAACAGTGCCCTGGAAACCAGGAGGGACGTCTGGGATGCATCAGGCATAGCATCACCAGCTGGGCAAAGGATGAGAATGTCCTGCTCTGCTCTGAGCTGGCATGGCTTCTCCTCAAATACTGTGTAGAGTTTTGGGCACCATAATGTAAAAAACCCAGGAAACTATTACAGATTGTCCAAATCAGGATATGAAAATAGTGAAGGATCTAGAGGGGAAGCCATAAGAGGAGTGGCTGAGGGCATTCGACTTGTTCTGCCTGAAGGAGACTAAGGGGAGATCTCAGTGCAATGTGCAGCTTCCTTGCAGGGGAAGTGGAAGGGCAGCTCCAATCTCCGCTCTCTAGTGATGAGTGACAGTACTCAAGGGAACAGCTGGAGCTGTGTCAGGAGAGGTTCAGGTTGGATATTAGACAGAGAGTACTGGGGCACAACCAGGTTCCCCAGGGAATGGGCCCAGCCCCAAGGCTGCCAGAGCTCAAGAAGTGTTTGGATAATGCTGTCAGGCACAGGCTGGGATTGTTGGGGTGTCTGTACAGGGCCAGGGATTGGACTGGATGATCCTTGGGAGTCCCTTCTAACTCAGGATATGCTATGATTCTACAACTCATGGTTTCACAGTGCAGCATTGTGTCTTGCACAGGCTGAAGGTATCCGGAGTCTGACACAGAGCCTCATGGGCCTACTGCAGGATGTAGATGGAGAGGTGGTTGCATTGATCCTCTCTGTATTCCTGAATGAGCTTCAGGACAGAGCCACCCTAATATCCAGCCCCACTGCCCTGCAGCTGGCTGAGGTGCTCCAGCCACTCTTTGACCATGTAAGGCTCTGTGCCCCCAGCCACAGCCATGGAGTGCTGCCTGGACACTCGGTGCAGGATTTTCAGGCCTATGCCCAGGCAGGGCTGGAGAAACTGCTGCTGGAGAAACTACTGCTTCCTTTCCAACAGGACAATAGCCACGTACAGCAGCTCTCCATTCGCCTCTTCCGAGAGGTGACGGAGCTGGTAACGGACAAGGGGAAAAAGCCCCTGAAGAAACACGTGAGCAAAAGCCTCCTCCCACTGTTCTTCCACTGCCATGATGAGAACAGGCTTGTGGCAAAGGTGAGGACTCGTGGGCTGCTGGTGTGTCCCTCTGGGAGGGGGCTCAGCTGCCTCCTGCCCTGGTGCCATGCAGGCTGCAGCCTCCTGCAGGTGTTGGCACAGGGATGGGCATCCTGTGCCTTGGGCTGTGGTGCCATCTACACGTCTCTGCTGCTCTCCAGGCCTCTCGGGAAACGCTGCTTCGCGCAGCTAAGTTCCTGAAGAGGAGGCATCTGAAGCAGGTGGTGAAGAAGGAGCAACCGTGGAGGTTCGGCGAGCACCTGGTAAGGATGGCTGGGAAGCCCCAGCCTCAGACTGGAGAAGTCCCCTGACCGCGGTGCTCGGTGTGTGGGGCTGGCAGCTGTGGCCGCTGCCCAGTGCTGCACCCAGAGGCACCACCCTGCGCCGCACAGGCCGCTCCCTTTCCCGGGCCGCTGGGGCTCTTCCCCAGGCTCCTGTGGCCCCGAGCCGGGGGCCGATGGAGGCCCGGCCCAGCGGGGCTGCGGGGCGGGGCGGCACCGCGGCTCCCCGGGCAGCACCCGGCCCTCTGCCCCCTGCAGAGCTGCTGGCCGGGCCTCAGGGCTGTGCGGGCAGGGCAGGCCGGGGCTGGCAGCAGCGAGAGCCCGGCCCAGGGGCTGAGCCCTTGCCAACCCTTCCCTCCTGCCGCTCTCTGCAGCTGGCAGACGACAGGAGCCGAGCGGCCGAGCACCTGCGCCGGGCCCTGCCGTACCTGCAGCACCCACAGGAGCCCCTGCGAGAGGCGGCCATCAGGTTCATGGGTGAGC
>VWYP01017267.1:189170-217237 GCA_013400435.1 Pycnonotus jocosus
CTGGCTGGATTGCTGAGGGCTCTGAGGTGCCTCTGGATCGGGCCCCTCTGGAGCTCCTGTGGGGGGCTGTGCCTCTGCTGCTGGGCAGGTTGGCCAGGCTGGGGGAGACCCTGAGGGGACAAGGCGGTGGGAGGCTTTGAATGGATGAGGGGCTGCAGAGACCCTGATGGAACCAGGCATTGGGAAGGCAGGAGGGGGATGTGTGAGGCAGTGGGTGGCAGGGGGCTACAAGGAGACAGGAGGCCCCTGAGGGGCCAGGCTGATGGGAAGCCCGGAGGAATTGGGTGCCAGAGGCCATAAGCAGCCCCCAGGCAGCCGCCTTGCTCCTGACACCCGGCTCCTCTGGCATTTCCCCAGAGTGTCTCCCTGGCCTGCAGCAGAGGCCCTTGTGGCCGGGACACCTCCCCACAGGAGGGTGGGGACTCCCCTGAGGTGCCCAGGCTGAGCTGGCTGGGGATGGGAAGGGCAGGGGGCCGCTGCCAGGGCACCGCTGCCAGGGCACAGCCACTGGGTGCTGGCAACAAGGGGCAGTGGGCAGAGGCAGAGCTGGCAGCCAGCCCGGGCCCTCGTGGCTGCCCAGGCCACGCTGCTGTGACCAAGGGCATCCTGAGACAGAGCTCGGTGCCCGTAGAGCTGCTGCCACCATGGGGAGGGCGGTGACGTCTCCTCAAGCAGCTTCACTGCTGCTGAAGTGGCTCTGGACCCCACAGAAACAGCCCCAGAGTGTGCACATGAACAGCAGCACCCCGAATGCCAGCACCTGCACAACGAGGCATCTGCACCAGCCAGGATGCCAAATGGGTTTGGCAAAAGGCTTCAGCAGAGCTGGCCACAATGGCTTTCTCTTGATTCGCCAGCCTGAAATGAGCAGGCACAAGAGCCATTTTCACTTTTTGAGCCATTACTGAAGTTCATTTCCAGCTGTCTTAGACGCTTGAGAACAGACAACACAGTCGGTGAATTGCAGGCATATCTCAGCTGTAGCTGCAGGGGACAGGCTGTGGGAGATGGAAGCAGACATTTTGCCTGTAGTTGGTTTCCTGAGACGGTGCTTAGAGTGCTCTGCTGTCACATCAAATCAGAGGGAGATGCTGTGAATGGTTCCCTTCTTTCCAAGAGGGCTGTGTTCTGTCTTCTCTTATATTCACTTTTTAAGGTTCTCCTCAGCTACAGATGTAAGGAAGACACAGAAGCTTGGAAAAGGCCACCTAGTCTTTACAGTCTGCCTTCAAGAGAAGGGAGAAGGGCTTAGTGCAGCTTGGAGCTCTCCTTCACCTCTCTGTCCTGATGTTATCAGGCTCTTTCTTTTTCAGTAATTAATAGCAACAGTCATAAGGGCAATGCAAGAATAACTGAAGAAACCCACACAAGCACATAGGACCATGCACAAACAGCAGCTCCAGGGAGCATCTTTTACTGCCCAGTGTGACTCACCAGGTGAGTGCACCATTTTCCACTGTGGTGCCAGCTTTCCAAAAGCAACTGGTAGCTCTGGGTGGCTTTGCTCTTGGCTGCCCAACTTGGAAAGTTTTTCAAGAGTGTATTTCTGGAAAAGCAGAAGCAACTCCTCCAGTGAAATGACTTGGGTTTAACATCCAAACTTGCAGGTTCCTCCTTGTTCCCTGTGGAGAAGATCAGTTCATACCTCATCTTACCTCACAATTCTCCCTCCTCACCTAAAGTTTCCAGTCAGTGAGCTGCTAATCCCAAAACTGCTGTCAAGGAGTCTCTCATCATCCTTGTCAGGGCCCTGAGGGCACTAATAAATCTTGATGGCCCTGACCAGCCCCTCCACTGGGATCTCTACTCAGCCCCAGCTTCTGAAGCTCAGCCCTGGATCTTCAGTGATTAAGCCGTATGGTGGGAATGCTGAGCTCCAGCTCAGCCAAGGGAATGTGGCTGGGGGTGAGTTTAAATAGTTTAATAGTCTAAATACCTACTAAGCTTTCCTCCACCCTCTGTTCTTCCTCTGGTGTTGCTCTTCAGAGCAACATTAGGGAGGATTTGGCTATTTCCAAACAGGGGTAGGTGCAAATCAATTAACAACTCCCCACAGTGAAGGTGATGCCTGTGGTGAGATTTTCAGGCCAAGCCACACATGTGGCATTTAACCCTGGAGATCTGACCACTCCCAGGGAAATGGCAGCTCCTTCTTGGGGCTAAGGGAGCTTTGTCTCAAAGGAAAAGCTAATGGGGAAAAAACAGTATCCAACTCCTGTGCCACTCTCTTAGACCCCTGCATGTATTTAATGGAGTGTGAGAGATCCTGTGGGTACACCATGGGCACCCCATGCCTGCTGCCTCCACTGGAACACAGGAGAGTGACCTTCCTGCAGGCACCAACCTGCTGACACCCCAGCTCCAGAAAGCCAGAGCGCTCTGCCAGTCTCTGCTGTAAATCCCTGGGACTCAGGTCAGCCTGCTAAGGTGGAACGATGCATTCCTGGGAATTGCAAACACATCTAGTACAAAATGAACTCTAGGAAACAGGAAGAGCTTTGGGACCTTATGTGAGGTGGGAGAAGAAAACGCATCTGCAGAAACAAAGGATTAAAACCCCATAAAGGACTTTGACTGCAGATTGGGAAAATACCATGCTTGGGACACGGGATTTAGAAGATATCATAAATAAATACCTAATTCTTCACAGAAACCCAAACCAGCTTCCTTTGCAATACAAAGCACATTTTAAATGGGTATTTCAACAAAAATGCCAGCATTTTTCCTGGAAACAACAAACACTCAAATGAACATTCATTGCATTCAAAACCCCGTTTCCTCTCTGCTTGAGTTTTTTAAAGGAAAATGTTGGCTAGTCCTGCTGGTCCTGTGTGTAGTGTACACATCTTCCAAACACAGAGAGCTAAGTGTTGGCTGCAAACCAGAATTTTCCCTGCTAAAGGGACCTCAGAATCAGGGAATGGTTGGAGTTGGAACAGACCTTAGAGATCATCTGAGATAAAGCAGAGACAGAATGCACCTGCCATCCCCAGAAATGTGGGGGTTTTTTGGTTCAAACACACAAAAACGCCTCATTCCCATGAAATCCAAGGAGCTCTCCCAAGTGACAGAGGGCAGGTTTGGATCAGGTATTAAGAAGAGATTCTTTGCTGCAAGGGTGGTCAGGCACATCCATCTCCCTCGTGCACCTCACAGGGAAATGTCTGGCGTCGCTGCTGTCAACGTCGCCGTGAGTCAGGACACACAGTGACAAAACCCAAACAAATAGAACAACCAGCCTGCTGACAAGGTTATCCACAAACCCCAGAGTCTGGAACTGCCTCTGGCAGTGGCTTGCCCAGGGTTTACTGCAGGCAGGAAGACTTGCCTGTGTCACAGCTCATTAGCTGGGTGGCTCTCAGAGGGAAGGCTGCTCCAAGCTGCTGTGCTGCTCTCTGTGATTCCAGCTGGAGTCTGTGGGTCGCTGCTTCCTACCATACAGGGGCCAGGATGGAGGGGAAGCTCGTGGGACAGTTACTGGGGCTGGGCATACTCAGCCACTGCAGGAGATGGCAGGAATTTTAGAGACTGAAATCTCAGTGTGGCCAAAGCAAACGCACAACAAAGCATAATATGATGGTTATGTTTTCATCAAGGGAAGGATCTAACAGGGATCTGGACTCCCAGGGAGTGAGTAGAGCTTTCCTTTTACAAAAATCCCACTGTCTTGTCAGGGCTATGAGCAGTTTCTTAATAGGGGCTGGTGCCACAGGGAGAAACTAAGGGCTTTTTGTGTTGAAGTGACCTCTCAGTTCCCTCTGGACAGGTCCTTGAAGAAAAGGACCAGCAGAATGGCTGTGCTTGTTATAGGGCCTGCACCAAGTGACACAGGATGGCAGTAGAATCACAGGATCAGGGAATCACTAAGGTTGGAAAAGCCGCCTGAGGTCCTTGAGCACAACCATTCCCCCAGCACTGCCAAGCCCGCCACTAAACCATGTATACAAAGAGCACCATGGCCGTTCTGGCTTGCCCACCACCCACTGGACAGGGAATAATTTCCTCTTCTCATATTCCAATTAACTTCTGAGCACTCAGCAGGATTCACAGTTTCTCAAAATTCAGAAGGATGCTTTTGAGGTCATGAAATTTGAAGTTCAGAAGCACATATGTGGTCCTCACAGTTGTGGTGTTAACTCATGCACATCCCATGGAGCACAAAAACATGCTCACCCAAGGAGTTTTAAGACTTCCATCTTCCTTTTTTTCCTGAGCCACTTTCAGATAGGCTCTGGGGGAAAAAACAATCCTTTATTATTTGAGATATCTCCTTTTCCCATTTAAAAAATGTGGCTTTGGCGTCCAGTTAGTTCTGAGCACTTTGCCTTCTACCTAAGCAAAGTCCCTTCCCTTCAAAAAGATCAATTCAATTCCCAAGCAGTCAGCCCTCCCCTTCGACCCAAAACCCACAAATGGACTTGGCATCATTCTTTTTTCTGTCTCCAAAAATGCTCAGGGTTTGGTTTCCCAGTATTTCCATGCAGCCAAGTGAGCTGTTAGCACCTGGAGAGCTGATCCTGGAGCAGCACAGCTGAGTCCCAGCAACTGTCCCAACACACTGGGAAATGCCCCAAACCCTGATGATCAGGACAACCAGGAGGAAGAGCAGAACCAAGGGGATACCCAATGCCTCTGGAGGAGTGCCCACAACACACCACACTTAACATCTTCCTTAGGGCAGGCAAATCTCCTCTTCCAGGGATGCCACAGGCACTTGGGCTCTCCAACTCCATCCCAGCAGAGAGAACATCCTGGAAGCCAGACAGGATGTAGCCACCTCCTCTGTGTTTTGCCCTTTTGCAAATTGACTTGCTCTGTGCCCTCTGCTCTGCTTAATTGATCCTCTGCCCATCTCCAGCAAAAAAATTGTTTCCCTGTCTCATTCATAATGTGATCCAAATAAAGTGTGTTTCTGCCTGAGTGAACGCCCTTTGGGGGTACTTTAAATTGTCACAGTGCATAAGGCTTTCCTTGAAATCTGCATTTTTACAGTGCTCACTCTCCACAATGGCCCCTGGAGCCACACTTAATCTATTTCAAGGCATGTGGAGACTTCCTAGACAACCTGGCTACGAAAGCAAAGCTTGCTTTAAACAGACGCCTTTCCATCCTCCCTTTCCCCCCAAACCAGCTGGGTTTTCCTTTTCCATCCTGAACAAACCAAACTCCAAAGAGTGTCTGTCGATCCAGCTCCAAGAACCCACCACAGCAAAGCACTGTCCAGTTGAAACTGGGCAAGGGTTCGAATCCTTGTGGGTATGAAGACCAGAAGCAGTTGCAGCTGATTCGACCCAACCTTGCTGCTTGAGGAGCATTGCTGAGCTTATCAGAGAGGTTGAGGCCACCCAGAGCAAGTAGCCAGTGTATCCAGGAGATATGATCCTTGTAACATATTCCAGACCCAAGAAAGGTACAGAATTACTGCTGGAGGAGCAGCCAGCCCTGCTGATGAATAGGGAGGAGCTCAGATTTGAGCTTCTCTAGGCCCTTCTCATGTATTTCCAGGACACTGACCCAAACCAAGCATCTCCCAGGAGAGAGCTCCCAAGTTTGTATGGGATGGTTTTAGGAAGCAAAGAACTCCTCAGCAGAGGGAGGAGTTTATGGAGGGGGGAAAAAGCCCCAAACAACCAAGCCCAAGGTTTAGAGCCCCTTCCCAGGAGCCCCAAAATGGACAGCAAGGCACAAAAAGGGAGCAGTGTAAAGGTCTTTCCCCTCGATTAATGCTGGCAGGTTCTCACCACGTGGTCCTGCCTTGCTCAGAGCCAGCAAGGGCAGATTTGGAGCCTGGGCTTGGCAGGATATTGCAAAAGCTGGGATCAGAGCTGCATCCCAGCTGGAGACTAAAATAACTATGAGATTACCTCCACGGGAGCTCAGCCAGCATGGATAATGCTCGGCCCATTCCTCTCCCAGCTTGCCACAGCTTGCCTGGTCTCCCTTCCATGTTTCCTCAAAGCCTCCTTCGCTGCAGGAACTTCAGTCCTGCTGAGCGGAAAGAGAAGGTTGAGCTTCCCCTGTCTCACAGGGGCTGCTCTGCAGGCAGCCCCCAAAGGCCCTTCTCCATGCCAGGCTGCCCAGCTCAATCCACCTTTGAGCTCCTCCACGTTGTGTGCAGAACTCCCATTGCTTGTTTGTCTGATCCTTCCCTGCCAAGCTCTGCTCTCTGTAGAGTAATCCCAGCTATTGACAGTGCAGAGGGCCAAGGTGCAAATGGGTTTTCTTCTCCCTTGAGAGCTCCCTTCCCCTTGTGTGGCCAGGCCACCATCAGCCTGAGCTGGGATTTTTACTACTGAGTACATTTCAAACTCAAGCCAAGAGGGTTTCTGGCATGAAACATCCTGTGAGGAGGCAGCAAGCTCAGAGGTGCAAACTGTTCTTGGGCAAGCTTGAAAATGACATTTCATCCTCTGGAGAGCCAAACCCACCAGAGATGGCTGCAACAGCTGGGGCTGGAACCCAGCACCAGTACAGAACACTGTGCAAGGTAGATGTGACACTTGGTCCACCTGTTCAGCTTGGAAATCTTCCTGGATGCATCTGAGGATTTAGCAACCACTTCAGGGTTTAGCAGCCACAGCTGGCCAGGAAAAGGGGAATTAAGGACTGGGAAGGATGGCGAAATTTAAAGCAGAGATGGGACACCATGACACCAAACAGCCCTGGAACACTCCTCTGCTCCGTGGAAAGACATGTGGGAGACATCAGCAGTGTAATAACAATGGTACATCTGTTAGCACGGGCAGGAGTCCTCACAGCTGCAGAGCAACAGCCCCCGTGTCAGAAGAAGGAGCAGGGATATGTCAGCAGAAGGCAAGCAACGTAACACATAAACATTTCTAAACTCATCAAAGAAACTGAACTAAGTTTCAGTGTGAAATAATTAAATGAGAGTTAAAACATTTCTTTTAGACCCTTCCAGTGCCTAAAAGAGCTCCAAGAGACCTGGAGAGGGACTTTGGAAGAGGGCCTGGAGTTACAGGACACGGGGGAATGGCTTCACACTGACAGAGGGCAGGGATAGGTGAGATACTGAGAATAAATCCTCCCTGTGAGGATGAGGAGGCCCTGGACAGGGAGCCCAGAGAAGCTGTGGCTGCCTCTGGATCCTTGGAAGTGTCCAAGGCCAGGGTGGACGGGGCTTGGAGCAACCTGGGCTAATGGAAGGTGTCTCTGCCCATGGCAGGGGGCAGAGCAGGATGAGCTTTAAGGTTCCAACCTAAACCATTCTGTGAGATGACAGTATCACGTTAAATTTGAGATTAGTTTTTTAGGCACACACATTTATCAAACAATACAGAAAGTTTTGGCCCATTTATATCAAACTCTCCTAGGTCCAGAAAATAACGATGACAGTATCTGATGATGATGATACCACCACCACCACCAATGCTATAGTTCCAAAGTACCTGCTAGCCATGTGCTGGTCCTTCACCCCAGGATGATGATTGATGTGCTCCACCATTCTTTAGATCTTTCCAGCCAGGCTTGGAAAGTCTTTGGACCTATCAAAAAGATAGACATATTTTTTCGGGCAGATGACTGCTATCTAAAGTCCATTGTACTTGAAAACTAGGGGCACAGAAGGTTGTGTAGTGGCTGGCCACTCAACTCTGCATTAGGAGCTATTAGCAATAGTGATGTTTTGATGTGCCTCCCTATTAAGAGACTTTATAATTTGTCCAAATTGGTTTTTAAAATTATTTAAAGCGAGATTAAGTGTGTCTCAGCTGTTCTTCAGAAACCCACTGGTTAACTCTACACCTGCTGTCCCAGGTTATCCCCAGCCAGGCTGCAGCACCATTCCATGGCTCTCCTGTGGCCCACAGCAGGAGCTCAGCACGGCTGTGGCACTGAGCAGCAGCCAGCAGACATCACACGGGCTGGGTGTGAACAAACACCACCTCCCCATGTGCTCCCTCATCTCTATTTAATGCAGGAGCCATCACAGCATGTTCTGCTCTACTGCCCACGGCTCCAGCCCCCATCTATAATGAATGGTGCACAAAGGTGGTGTGGGCAAACACCAGGCTGAGCTTCTAGAGAAATATTTATCTTGCTCTCTGCTGCCCTGGGGCCCAGGGAGACATCCTGGCCTCCGTGATGCCAGCTGGGGACTGGTGCTTTCAGCCTCATGGATGCAGCCAGTATCAGATATCACCTCTCCCAGCTGGTCTGAGACAGGAACCCCTTTTGCTGCAGGCTGTGTCTCACAGGTCCTTGTCCTGGCTGGCATTTAGGAAAAGCGCAGGCAGGAAGGGAAAGGGAAAAGAGAAGAGGCAAATAATAAATGCCCCTTGCTCCCCTTTCCTGCCTCTTCATTGGTGCATCTTAACCCTGCTGCAAAGAGCACCACAGCTCTTCCTGCCCTTTCCTGCATGGAGCTGAGCCTACAGCTATGCAAACATCCCCAAACCCAAGCACACTGTGGGATTCTCAGAGCTGTCCTGTGCAGGGCCAGGACATCAGTGATCCTTCCAACTCAGGACATTCTATGGTTCTGTGTCTCTCCAAACTCTTTCCTCACACCTTCCTTGGCCTCATACAGCTCTCAGGTGCCCCATGGGACCGTGCTTTCTCCAGATGTGCAAACCAGAGCACAACAGCACAGCTCCCAACTCCCCTTTCTTACCACCATAGCTGTAGGCAGGCTGCAGGTGCTGTGCTGATGAACAGAGGCAGCTCTCTTGCTGCAGCAGGACGTTGTTTCTCCAGCCAGGCTCCCTGGGCCAGCCCATTGTGTCAAGAATCAATGCCACGAGGCCCAAGGGAAGACAGGCAGCAGCTGGCATGAGGGTGAGCATGAATTATGGATGTGCCAGCCTGCTTTGGGAGCAGAGGGCACTTCCCTTCCACAGAAATGATGGCTTGTGCTCCACAGGCCTCACAGACAGAGTGCTGGACAAATCCACACTGTGCTGGCTGAAACAGAGAGCCCTGGTGACAGAGCCAGCAGGGCTGCAGTCTTCCCGTGGTCACCTGGGCTGCAGGGAAGCTCATGGTTCTGTGGAGATGCGTGGCAAGGAAGAGGAGAAACCCATCAGGGCAGCTGGTCACGGAGTGGTTGCCCACACATCCAGGAGCTGGCTCAAGGAGGAAGTTTGGCAGTGGTCAGCATTTGGGACAGCCCCAGGGATGCTCTAGTGCCATCCCTCCCTCGCCCTCAGTGCAAGCGGTGCTGCCCAGAGCCAACTTCTCTGAAGGAACAGGGAGGAAAAAGCAGAGTAGGGCACAGAAACTATAACAGATCAAACGCTCACAGCATATCTCCATCAAAAATTCAAAAACATTACAAAACTGCATTGTTTTGCTAAGCAAAAGTAGGTGCCAGGTAGGGGTGGGAATGCTGGAAAATTCAGCAGAGAAAACAAACCTGTTTTTTTCTAATTTCCAGGTTGAAAACCAGTGCAGGGGAAAAGAATCAGCTCATTTGTCTTAAAAGATGTTTTCTATCACATACTAGAAACTATATATATAGACACTTTATAAATACACATACTGCATATTTCAATATATCTACATGCAACTTTACATATAATACAGATTTTATTATATAAATATTGTACACTTTTCTTTACACACTCACCCTTCTCTGTCAGATTTCCCAGTTCCTTTCAAACATCCATGGAAGGAGCTGGCAGATGGACTCCGTACATCCCAAAGGCTCCAAGTACTACTTAGGATCCCTTCCAACCCAACCACTGTGTCAGATCACCAGTGGCAAGGCCTGGGCTCCAATGCTGCAGTCAGCAAACCCTGACATGCTCCCGATTGGGAAGAGACACAACCAGCAAGGGAAACATCAGGGAAGAGCTCCAATACCATTTATTGAAATAAAACCAATAGGAATTCACATGAATCCAAAGCTGGGCAAGCAGGAGGAGGTATGAGCTTTGTCAGGTTTCTTAAAGGGTCACTGTGTTTCTGATCTTTTAAACAACCTCTCCATCCCATTCCACAGGATGCTGCTTTGGGATGGTAAGAAATTGTTTTTTCCTTCCACTGGAGTGGCATAAAAATAAATCTGTCAATTTGTATTATATACACACATATGGGCTGTGGGGTTTTTTTTCTGTGGCAAGATACCACTCTCTCAGTACTTCCAATTAAGTACCATTATACTTCTTTTCTTTATCTTTCTGGTTTTTAACTGAAAAATTTGAGACTTGAAGCCTGAGGGTACCTGAGAGGCCAGCACCCAGAGAAAAACAGTTTAGCAGCCAATCTGGGCATGTCTTGTACATTACAGCAAGGCCCAGGCTGTTTGCTACAGGAGCTCTAACCTGGATCCCAAACACTGGGAACACCTGGGACACAGAGAAATATGGGGTGGGGAAGCACCAGAGCAACACACGGACACCATACAGGGCTCATTTTCCTTATAAAACAAGCAGTAGCTGTACAACATGGCCACAGCCACAGGTGCTTGGCTGGGATGGCAGGAAATTGAATACCAGAAGTGAAAACATTTTCTGTCTTTAGGACAGGCTTTCATGAGGCTGGTATCCATGCTGGATCACGCATGTAAATACAAAGCTTTGGTTGCACTCATGGGCTGACCTGCAGCTACAGCTCAGCTTGCTCCAGTGCCCTGGGAAATCTGTCCTTCAGCTCTGCTGCTGTCCCTCCCCAGGCCAGGGACAGCAGCACAAGAACAGCACAGGGAGCACGATGGTGGGAAGTTGAGAAAAGGGCAAAAATCCCCAGACGAGCCAAAGCAACAACAGTGCCACCAGGATGTGCGCAGCAGTGGGGAAGGTTTGTTATCTGCAGCTTAAAGGCAGCTCCTTCTCCAGGGAGCAGTTCTGCTTTGTCCGTTCAGGTCTCTCCTAGAGACAGAAGTCCCCGCTGGAGGCATGAGGGGGATCTGGCAGCTGAGGCTGGCAGGGCAGCGCCAGGCTTCCCCCCAGCACTGGGTGGTCTTGGGGCAGTCCCATGGGAGAGCTGGGCAAACCACAGCTGCTGTGGGGCTAGGAGAGAGAGAGAACAGTGGTGAGGCACTTTGCAGGGGGTTATTAGCGCTGGCTGGGCAGATTCCCAGCACAGAAAGCACTGAGCCCCAGAATAGAGCAAGGCCCTTACCCTGTGCCTGTCCTCCTGGCTCAGTGCAGAGGCGGGTCCCCCATAGCAATTCAGTGTCTCCAGAGGGCTGCCGATGCTCCCAAAGTGCCCTGCAGCTGAGCTGGGGAAAGACTGCTGGGGCACGGATAGAACAGGGCTCAGCTGCTTCTTGGGAATAAGCTGGTAGGAAGAGGAAAAATACCTGGGGTATGGAGCCATCTTCTCCCAGGAGTCCTCAGTGCCAGCAGCTTCCACGCTGCATAATCCGTTCAGGTTAAAGTGCTGCGGGGGCATGCCGGGCCCGGGGCCCGAACAGCCCTGGGGCTGGGAGATCCTGTCTTGGCTGAGGCCATAAATGTCAGGCTGAGCTGGAGACCCCAAGAGTGGGCAAACATAGTCCTGCCATGGGCTGGGGTGTGGAGAGGAGCTGGGGCTGGTGCCACACACCCCATTCATCAGCAAGTGACGGTGTTTCCACCGGCTGGGCAGAGCCACACGGTTCTGGCACTGGCTGGGCAGGGGGAAGGACTGATGGGCATCCTCTTGTGGGGGCTGCACAGCTGGGAAGTCTCCCTGCAGCTGCTGGGCCCTGGGTGGCTCCTGCAGGCAGGGGGCTCCCAGGGCTGAGCTGGGGGCCCTGTCCCATGGGGTGTCCTGCACTGGCTGGAGGAAGTGGAGCACAGTCTCCTCCCCAGCTGATCCCCACTGGGAGCCACTGGACAGTTCTTCCTGCTCAGCCAGCTCTGGGAGCAGCCCTGGCACAGCACTGAGGGGCTGCTCCCACAGTGGGATGGGTGGCTGGCCCAGGGCAGTGCTGGGCTGCCCTGCATGCTGTGCCAGGTGGCACCTCGAGTCCTTGCCCTCCGTGTGGCATGGAGCAGTGCCTCCTTGTGGGCTGGGGTGTGTACCTGGCAGGGGACAGACCTGCTGCCCTCCCTCATGTCCATCCACTGGGTGGCTGGGTACGTAGGAGAGAATCTGGTCACTGGCCAGGCTGTTGTTCAGAGAAGGGGACTGGTCTTGGTCCATACTGACCATCAGCATTTTCTCATCCAGCAGCAGGAGCTCCAGCTCCTCAGCATTCAAGCCCAGGCCCTCCAAAGCACTGAAGAGACTGTTGGAACAGCTCTCGTCACTCTTAATTGAGAGTGAGTCCATGGTGGCCAAGAGAGGGTTCTCCTGCTGCAAATCCAGCAGCTTCTCTTGGAGGCTGCTGCCCCTTGAAGAAACTGGAGCTGTGCCCATACTCCAGGCATCCCCTCCTGCAGCTGGCAAGGACACACCCCCGAACTGGGAAGTGCTGCTGAAGGAAGGGTTCTGAGTGGGATCTGGGTGCGAGGTGTACACCGCCTTGTCCTGCTGCATCACAGCGCCCAGCAGAGACCGGGGGTCAATGCCATTCTTCTCAGAGCGCCCTACATGGCTGCAGGAGGGCTTCTTGGACTTGCTGGGTTTCCCTTTACTCTGGAAAAGGTCAGGGAAGCCCGGGAGAGGGTGAGCGCTTTGGTACAGAAGCGCCTCTCCTGTAGCAAAGGTAAAGGGAAGATGCATGGATCGCTTCCGAAGGTGCTCTCCTCCTTCTTCATCTCTGCAGGGCAAGAAGAGGACACTGTGGCTGGGACATGCACAAACCCATCCCACAAGCGCTTCTGCAATGGGCAACTGTGATCCCTGCAAGCCAAAACCCCTTTGCTACAGCCAGCATGCATTCACACAAACACACACACACACAAAAACCCCAAACATCTGCAGCATAACCAAGCATCACCCCTACTGAGGGGTGGCCTTGCAGACAGGGATGTGGCTGAACAGCACCAAGCACAGAATCCCACAGCTGCTCCTTTAAAAGGCACAAGAAGCAACGACAAATCCAACATCCCAGAGCCATGGAAAAAGCCAGGCTGTGCCCATGCCAGCCCCAGCACGTACACGAGGGGTCTCTGTGTGACCACAATGTACTCGGGTTTGCCGTTCTTGTAGACGAGCCGCGCGTTGGCCTGCACCCACTTCCAGTGGTTGTCCTTGGTCAGCAGCCGGAACACCGTCAGGCCGCTCTCCCCCGTCTTCATCACTGCCGGGAGGAAGCACAAGGGCTGTCACCATGGCACCCTGCCCTTTTCAGCTGGAAACAGCGGCAGCATGGCTGGCAGGCACAGGGGACACCATGCAGGTGAACATCCCTCCCTCCACTCCACCCCAACCTCCCTGCAGTGACAGGAGCAGCACAGCAAAGCATCCTGTGGGGAAAGAGCCACTTGGCTTAACAGAGCAGCCAACAGAGCTGCCCCAGTCCCAGTCATCAGCACAAGTGACCAGGGAGGGGACTCTTACTCCTGACGTGGTTCTCGGCACAGTACAGCATGTCAGCAGCGTGGACAAACTGGTACCCGGTGCCACGCATCCGCAGCTCTGCCTCGGTGTAGCCCAGGACGATCTTTCCCCTGTGAGAGACAGAGCGCACACCCAGCTCAGAGGCAGGGCTCGGGAGGGATGTCAGAAATGGAGCACGGGAAGCTCTGCTGCTTACTTGGCATCACATGCCAAGGGGGTGAAGTCCAGCTTGTGCTTGGTCCTGAAGATCATGTTCTTGGTTCGGATCTGCAGAATGGACGGGGGCTGCAGGGGTGTGGAGATGGCAAACAGAGCGAGCTGGGGGGGCAGTACAGAGCCATCCTCAGATCTTTTGTTTTGCCCATGAAGGAATTTCAGCCTGCCTTGAAGGTTTAAAGCCTAGGAAGAAAAGAAAAGCTCAGTGTCATGCAGAAAAGTGAGAAGGAAGAGAGCTGCACAGAAAGCAAGACATCTGTCTGAGGAGTTGGTGTAAATAGAATCATCAAATCACAGCCTGGTTTGGGTTTGGAATGACCTTAAAGATCGTCTCAGTCCAGTCCCCCTGCCATGGGGCAGGGACATCTTCCACTACCCCAGCTTTCTCCAAGCCCCATCCAATCTGGCCTTGGAGGCTTCCAGGGATCCAGGGGGCAGCCACAGCTTCTCTGGGCACCCTGTGCTCTCCAGTGCAGAGAGGAGGAGGGATGACCACCATCTACTTGATCTTAAGACATGCTTTTAACAGAAAAACCAAGCAAAACATGGGAAAGAAAAACACTTTTGTTCAAAACAGTGTTCAACAGCATTTCTGAGAGGAGAGGAACAAAACTCACAGGGAGAGGCTGTAGGTACAGGCCAAACCTATGAAAAATGGGGAGTCTCTTGCTGAGACAGGCAGGTGCTGTACATGGCAGAAAGGAGCATGGGATCTTTCCAGGGGGTGGTTTCAGTGGTGGTATGAACCTCTGTGTGACCCTGCTTCTGTCCTGCTGGGGAGGGTCTGTACTCACCAGGAAGCCTGAGGAATTATCCAGGAGGCAGCGAAAGCGGCACACAAAGCTCCTCTCCAGGAAGGAGGAGTTCTCTGGGGGCAGCTGATCTGGCTTGTAGATGACAGCAGAAGAGTCAAGACCCTTCCCCACTGTGGAAGAGAAGGACTGAGAGAGGATCAAGCAAGGATTCACCCCAGTGAGGGCTGGAGGTCCCCAGCACTGGGCACTGCAGCAGTTTGCAGAGCACAGCAACAGGAACTGGGGGAAGGCCACAACATTTGGATGAAGCCATGGCCTGAGCCACCTGGATGCAAGTGGTGACAGCGAGCTGGGCTCCCAGCACCCCTGCAGAGCCACACACCTTGTGCCACCCAGGATGGCAGCCTGCCTTTACCTGCTGGAGAAGGCTCACCCTCAGGAGTGCGCGGTGGGTCCAGGGCCCAGTGGAGGTTGCGCCTGAACTCCGGCTGGTCCTCGGTGTGGATCAGCTCGAAGATGCTCTGGTGCATGACATCTGTCTAGAGGGGACATGCCACCTGTGAGCTCTGCAGCCTGTCCCCAGTGCCAGTTTTCACGTCCCACCTGGGAACAGCCCATCACAGCCCCAGATGGTTTTATCTTACCCAGTTTCCCTGAGGCTCAAATGGGTCCCTGACTAAATGAGGTAGGAAACTTTTCCCCCAGAACTGATGTTGGTGGGAACAGACAGCACATCTGGCTTTAAGGACCCCTTCCCCATGGTGGACCTGACTTCCTCCCCGCCAGAAGCCTAAAGAGTCAACACAGCTTCCCTGTGACATCCCCATAAATCGAAGTCCTAGTGCTGACTTAAGAAATGAGATGAAAACATGGATTTGGGAACAAAACACCAGCAAGACCACCGCATCTCTAGACTATTCCCGAGAGAACAATGCCCTGGGACTTCTTCCCTGTGCCCAGGTGGACAGGTCTCATCTACCCTAGGTGTTGGGGACAACCAGCTGTGTGTGGGTGACACCAAACCACAGTAGCTGAAGGACTGCATGTAAGTCTCACTTCCCTGTAAATCTGATCTACTGCCCTCCAGGTTACCTGCGTGCCCAAAATGCTGGAGCCTTGTGGGATTTACCAGGATTTGAGTGGTTGCCCCAGGCAAACTGGGCAAGGAACCCCAGACATCTCACCATGGCCATGAACACCATGAAGGCACATCAACACGGCTGCTGGAAAGTATCTATGGGGCTGATGAAATCCCTTGTCACCTACCAGTGACCACGTCTGGCAATATGGGGTCCAAATTCCCAAGACCAAGGAAAAGCCCCAAGCAGCTCCCTGAGACCCTGTGATGCCCTGTGAGCCCCTGCAGAGAACTTGGGGCTATTCTGCAGCACCAAGGAAAAATCGACTCTCCATAACAACTCAGAGTCCCACCAACCTGATGAAATCCTAGGTAGTCCTGGATTGTGTGTGAGGAGTAAAATATCAGCCCTTCTGATGTCACCACCAGCACGAAGCCATTGAGAGCCTGTAGGAGAGAGATCAGCAGGTACAGGCCACGATCACATCACTTTTCCAGTGACACTGGTCACCCAAAGCTTGGCCAGCAGGTGGCTGAGTTGCCACAGGTGGCCGCTCCAAGGTCACGTAGCTCTTCCGTACAGCTGCCCCAGAATATCCTAATCCAGACTGATGGGGAACTGTCCTTCCATCCTGGGAGCATTCACTCACACTCAGCTTTGGACATTTATCCTCGTCCTGTGCAGGGAGTAGATAAAAACCTCTGAACTGCTTGCAGGATGAAAGTGGACACCATCAGGAACTGGTCCATTCTGGTGGAAATGAGCCTTTCCAACAGCCTTGAGGGCCTTGGCAGCTATGTGCAGCCATCCCAGGTTCCAGAGGAGTGGCCTGGAGAGGGACCATGGTGTGCCTGGACTGTCCATGGGCAAAGAGCAAGGCCAAGGAAGGTGTTATCTCCGCTGCCTGCTCCCTCCTCAAAGTAGCCTTAACTTAGAAAGGCTTAGAAAGAGCTTTAACAAGCAGAAATGGAAAAGCCAAAAGCTAAAGCATAAGGGTTTGGATTTGAAATTGCAGCAAAATCAATCTGGCTTCTGAAAAGCCAATTTCTTCCAAAGCAGCAGGGAATTCAGGCTGAGTCTGGTGCCTGAACTTGGGGGAAAACCACAGAATCCCTGCGTGACCCCAGAGCACCTTCTCCTCTCTGCCAATACATTGCAGATTCATTTAGGTTGGAGAATCCCTCCAAGATCACCACCTCCAAGATCACTTCCTCTGGAGCACTACCTGGTTCATGCACAACCTTAGGGCTGAATGCTGTGCTCTGTTTTCACAGAATGAATATCCAAAGCGGCTGCCTCCACGTGGGTTTGAAGCCCCAAGCCCTCCCCACAGAGAAGAGCAAATGCAGCCATCAATCTCAAATTTCTATTGCATTTTTAATGTTGCACACTTCGACATTTCACCGTTCACTGGCCCTTCCATCCACTCTTCAAGTTCCAGGATTACAAAGTCGATATTCAAGGGAGCACTGGGCTTTCTGGCAGGAATGGGCTGAGCTGATCAGAGCCTCTGTCTTACTCAAGAGGTGCTCATTGCTACCAGTTTAATAAATTTGGCCAAGTAATTTGGATGTTTTCCCTGAGCTAAAAACCTCACAGCTGGCAGGACAGGACACATGAAAATGGACCAGGCTGCTGGCTGACAGCGTCCTTTACACCTGGAGAACACTAGAAGGGGCAGAGGAGCTTCGTTACCAGTTTGGGAGTGCAGCTCCTTTCCAGGAGCCTTGGCTTTCCATCCCTGCTCTCTGGCAGAAGGCAGGAGCCCACAGGCAGAACACTGCTGACACAGGCACTGGCAGGATCCAGGGAAGCACCCTGAGGTGCTGCAGGCACAGCACCAACCCTTGCAAGCCTCTGTGGCAGAGAGCCCAGAGTGCTCTGGAGACCTTGTCATCCCCCTGCCAGAGTTGAGAGCAGCCCCACAGCAGTACTCCCTGAGCCCAGCTGGCAGACTTCACTCTGTGGCTCAGTGTCCCCAGCTCTGAAAATCCCCAGAGTCATCCAGCAGACACCTTCAACCCCGTGGTGTTGCTCAAGAGCAAAGGCAGTGAAACCCCACGAAAATCATTGGTTTATCTTCCCAGAAGCTGAAGAGCTTTCACTGCCCTGACACCATCACATGGCCACCCCTCCCTAAGGGCAACAGCACAAAGCAGGACCTCTTTGGAAGGCAGGGCTCCTGCAGTGTGGGCCCTGTGGCTTTTTCAGAGCCAAAACCATCCTGCACCACTAACCTGGCAGGGGAGCCACAGTAGCCAGCCCTGGCCTGCTTCCCCCACTTCATAATGTACAGACATCAGCATTAATTAGGGCCTGGCGTGTAGTCTCAGCCAAGTCCAGCTATTGTTGCTGCCAACTCCTGTTTCATTGTCCAAGAGTTTCTCCCCCCTCTCCTTCCCTTTATTCCAGGCACAAACGCTCTCTCTATTTACTGGGGTTGATCTCAGTGTGTGGGAATCTGCTGCAGAGGTTAATTAGTGCTGCCAAAGGCACTTTAACCCTTTGAGCAGCTTCAGAGGAGGAGAGGGGAAGAATCAGGGCAGACTAGGAGACAAAGGAAGTTTGGCCATCAGAGGTGACAGACCAGGCTGAAGTATGTTTATAAGTATGGAGGAATGTTTCCTTGGGAGCACAGAGATAGATCCTGGGTTCCTGCCACATCCAGGCTCACAGAGATAGACACTGAGAGAGCTGAACCAGCTTTTCAGACCTTGTTTGGTACCTCTAAAAGGATGGTACCAACTGTGGGAGGAGCTCATGAGCAGGACATCAACCCCCAGCAAGCCCTGCTGAGCAGTTTTGTTACATCCCGAGGGAAAATCCTCAGGTTTATAGTTATTAACCAGGCTGGCCCTAGCCCTTCTCCTACCAGACACAGAGATCCTCAGCTCTCAGGCAGGACAGTAATTACACTTTGTGCTGAATGAGTGTTTGGACAGGAGCTGGGGCTGCCCAGCACGCTCAGCCTGTGCTGGAGGACAGCCAGGCAGGCAGGGGACAGTGCCACAGCTTCTGCCCGGGTGCCAGGCAGAGGACGGTAGACCTGTGTCCTTGCAGGACCTCATGCTGCCAGAGCCTGTCCTCTTCCCATTCTCTGTGCAAAATCCGGGGACAAAAGGTGACCTCCTGGCATCTCTGAATAAATCATGGCAGCTGCAGCATCACCAGCCTTGTCTCCAGCATCCCCAAAGGAGACCATTTGGGAAAAACAGAGCTCCTGAGATACATCCACCTACCCCATGTTTAAGGAATGAGCACACAGCCCATCAGCATCTATCTGTGTGCTCAGTGGCACACATTGCTTCCTCGTAATCAGGGGAGACTTCCAGGACATCCTCTTCTCTGTTTTCACCAGCACTTGGACAATATCCTTAAATCAGGATCAGTGTGCCCGTGGTGAAAACAGCAATCCAACACCTTGCTCAGTTTGGTTCCCGTGTTACACCTCTGGCACATTTACACATGAGGCCAGAGAAGCAGAAAAGAGGAATCACTATCTTCAGAAATTCAGCAAGATGTTCCCTACATACGGACTATTTACAGATGACAATTTTTTTCCAGGAATAATGGGAAAAGTAGGGAAGAAGAAACACAATTTCTGCCTCAGGGACTTTTGGAGGTCTTAAACCTTTGCCCAGTGAGCTACACCACATGAAGTCACAAATCACCTGCCATCAGCAACAGAACAGCCTGGTTTGGGGGTAAAACTCAAAGGAGCTGGAAGAGGGACAACAGGAAGATCCCATGAAGGAGGATCCCATTTGTGAGGAGCACTAACCTGTAGGAGCAGCTCACCCTCTGGAATTGCTGCCAAGCCTGGAGCTGGTCCAGTGCCACAGGCTCCATCCCTCTGGGCTTCTTTGGCAGCAGGATTCTGCAGAGCAACTGCACCAAGGAAAGGGAAGAGACATCAGTGCTGCAGGAACACACTGCTGTAACAGCTGGAACGCTGCAAAGCTGGACAGTGCAGGGGAAGCCTCCATGCAGTCACAGCCCTTTGCTTTGCCCCTCACAAGAGTCAATTTTAACAAGATGTTTCCCCACCCCTCAAATATCCTCAACTGTTTCACTCTGGGTTTTTTCCCCCCACTCTTTTTGCCCCTGTTTTAACAACCTACAAGTAGAAAGCAGTTAAAGCCAGGGATCCTTAAAGCAGGCAGAATCATAGAGTTATGGAATTGTTAAAAGTTGCAGAAAGATCACAGAGCCCAACCATTCCCCAGCACTGCCAAGACCACCACCAAATCATGTCTCCAACTGCCACAGGTCTTCTGAACACTTCCCAGGACAGTGAATTCATCACTGCCCTAGGGAGCCTGGTCTAATGCCTGACTTCTTTTATGAGGAAATTCTTCCCAATACCCAAACCAAACCTGTCCTGGCACAACCTAATGCCATTTCCTCTTGTCCTGTTCCTTGGTCTCTGGAAGCAGAGCCAAGCCCCCTCCTGTCAGGGAGTTGTAGAAAACAACAACGTCCCTTCTGAGCCTCCTTTTCTTCAGGATGACCTCCTCTCTCAGCTCCCTCAGCTGTGCCTCATCAGATTTGTGCTCCAGACCCTTCCCCAGCTCTGTTCCTTTCACTGGACATGCTCCAGCCCCTCAATGTCTTTCTTGATGTGAGGGATCAAAACTGAACACGGGATACAAGGTTTGGCCCCAGCAATGGCCAGCACGGGGGACAGTCACTGCCCTGGCCTTGTGGCCACACCATGGCCTTCCTGACCACCTGACAGAGGCTGGCCAGCAGCAGCAGAACTCTGCCCTACACACGAGGCATTGCAGCAAAGCCCAGGATGAGGAATGTGCCATTCTGAAGGACACAGCTCAGTCAATGATGTCTCGTTACAGTTCAGCAACACAGTGGGTTTACTCAACCAAATTAAGGCAAGCCACAGCTCACAGTGGGAGAAAAACAACATGGAAAACACACGGATCCAGACACAGACACCCGAGATCTAATAGTGGTCGATGCACTATCCACACGCATGAGGGAATCTGTCACTCAGCGGAACTGAAGGGTGTGTCTGGAAATTCTGCTCTGTACTCCCCAAGAGAACGATTCCTGGGGATATTTTGATGTGGATAATAATTAAAGGGTAAGATTACAACAAGCCTGTGCATGACAGGCCTGTCCAGAGGATAGAGGAGCTCACAGGAAAGCTGGGAAGCCTCTGGCCAGCACCACGAGAACAGAGGACAACATGTGGCTGCTGGTAAACCAGCTGCTCCCACTGGGATCTGGGAGGAAAGGTGTGAAACACCAGCTGCAGCACCACTGTGGCCTGCCAACGCACAGAGGGAGCAAGAGCTCTCATGGATCTGGCATTCCCAGCTCCTGGACTGCAGGGCTGCCAGGCTCAGAGGCGACAGGAGCATCAAGTAGAGTCTGGAAGCAATCGGACAGCGAGTCAGAAGGCAACAGCCACCAGCACATGAACAAAGCCAGGCTCTGTAACAGGCTCTGCACTCCCTGTGCTTTGCCAAAGCAGCTGCTGAAACTCAGGTCCTCCATCTGCATGGTGCTGATCCTGAAGGATCTCAGATGCTGCAAAAGGTGGATGTTCCAGAGTCAAGCTTTGGGGACAAAGAGCAGGTTTGTGCCAGTGCCCTTCCAGCAACTCGCTTTTCTGATTGCTGGGAGCAAAATGCGGGAGCTATGAATTATTCAAGGTCTCCAGTCCTCCTCTGTGAGCTCCCAGCCAACTGTGCTGGAGGTGAGAGATAAAAATAAGCCTGGCTGACAGGAGAGCAGCTAAAGGTGCTGCTCTCTGCTCAGGGCTCTGGTTTAATATTGCCCCTGCAAATGGAAATCTTGATCCCAACCACTGCCTACAAACAGGCTTTCCTATCAGCATCTGGGCTGTGGGGCCAGAGGAGACATATTAACAACGGAGGACAGCCTGCTGTCCTCCGTGGGGATGTCTGCTACCAAACAGGATCCAACCACTGGGTGCAAGCGGTAAACCAGAATTCCCACAGAGGTCTCCCCATGAACTTCACCAAACACCGCCTTTTCCGTCCAAGTCACCCAAAGATCCCCAAAGAGGACAGGCTCTTGGCTGTGGCCACACCAGGCTGGCATCCTGCCTGGTGTCCCCCAGCTTTGTGTGTCCATAAATAGCCCTGTGCAGCCCCTGGGGTCAGCAATTCAGCAGAACTGTCAGAGCACATCAGGCTGACGGAGCAGAACAAGCTGGGGAACTGCCACATCCTCCCAGAGCTGGGCACCAGGAAAGGTGGGATACACTCCAGGCACAGCACTCTCCTTCACCTAGGGCAGCAAGACCAAGCACAGCCTTTGCCCTCACTGCATAACTGGGGATAGGCACTTGCAGGAAAAAAAGAGGAGAATAAAAAGGAGACAAATGGCTTTTCCAGGGCTCCTTCCCTCTGGCCACCAGTGTCACCTCTGCTGCTGGAGGGAGAAGGATGAGGAGACAGAAGCTGGTCATTTGAAAACAGTGAGGCTTTCACAACTTTACTATTTCTTCCAAGAAACAGCTCCTGCCAAGCCCTGCAAGCTATTTGGCCACAAAAAGCCTTTTAGCTGAGAGGAAGAAAATCCCTCCCATCTCTGGGGAACGAGCGCCCTGCCCACGCCTGCCTCCCCACAGGAGGAGGATGCTCCCTGCCCTGTGCTCATCCTCACACACGGTGCTCACCAGCTCTCTGCTGGCCCTGTGCTGTCACCAGGAGAGCAGGAGGAGCCACCAGGGGTGGGATTCCTCCCTCCATCTCCAGGTGCTTCCCAGCCTGGGAATCTGTTTTATGTGGTGTTGCAGGGACAGTTTGCTGCCTACCAGGTTTGCCAGTGAACTCCTGAACCTGCCAGGGCTTTGTAGACCTGGGAAATCTCTGCATCACCAAGCAGGAATTAACATTTAGGGAGGATGTCTCCCAGCCCCCTTCCCTCCACACTGCAAAAGCTGGTGGGAGCAGGGTTTCCATCAGCCCCTGACTGCAAAGGAGAAAAATTAAACAACTTGATCCCAAACCTGTTCCAGGTGTTGATGAAGGAGAAGGAAACCAAACTGCTTCCTAACTCTTTAAGAGCTGCAGGAGAGGGCTGAGCCATCTGCATGGCCACTGTCAGTCTGAGCAGGTTGTGGAGAAGGGAAGGAGAAGGATTTTGGTTATGGTGCTCCCTACAAACCTTCTGCCAAACATGCCAGCATGTACCAGCCACTCTAGGGACAGGATTGATTGATTCCTTAACAAAACTGCCTTTTATCCACTTCTCTCTTTCCATCATTTGTGCCAATCCCCTGAAGAGCTGGTCTTACCTCATGGTAAAGTCACTACTCCCACGAGTGGATCTCCAGATCTCCCTTTCCCATCCACTTCTCCAGCTTTTCCTTTCTCAGTGGCAGAGAGACCTGCAGCTCTGCTGCTCAGTACATCCCCCTCACATCAAATAATCCCTCAACATTGTTTTTTACCTACCTTTTATTGCTAGTATGAGAGAAAATACTGGAAATTTTAAAAACATCATGTAAATGGCGAGGGAAGTGGGCACAGATTTGCCAACAGAGCTGTCTTCACCCTGCCTTGCTGAACCATCAGTTGGGCTCTCATCAGTGCTGCTCAAAGCCCATTTTCCAGCCACTGGCAAATACTTCCTGACTTCCCATTTCTTAATTCATAATGGATACCACGGTTTTACTTAATTTGTACCTGCCAGAGCTCCCTGTTGGCAAAAATTTCATTAAACAAATGAATTATTTATCTCTGCCTGAATGATGTGGATACCTCACTTTCCAAGAACACTCATGGTTAATAATGGATGGCCTCTTAAAAGAGCTCACTGCACTTTTAGAAGCAAAGAGGTCTTCACTACATGTAGCTTTTGGTTGTGTCACTTGGGTCTCAAGGGGAGAAGCATGTGCAGGAGTTTAAACAAGGACAAAGATGACAAGGACCTGGCAAATTTTCCTTCTTCCTGCAGCATCATCAACTGTTTGAACACTCCCTCTCCCACTGCTCCTCCCTCAGGAGCTTTAGAACGGTTTGGGTTGGAAGGGACCTTAAACACCATTTGTTTCCACTCCCCTACTGTGGGACACCTTCCACTAGACCAGGAAGGATTACCCCAGCCCAAAGGCTCAGCACGGAGTTTCTTCCCAGCCCTGCTCCCCTGCCTGCCTTTGCAGGAGCCCTTGAGACAGCCCAGTTGCTCGCAGGTAGCAGAGCAGAGAGCCCCCAGGGAGCTCCAACAGCATCCCAGCAGCTGCTTTCCTAAGAGTCAGGGAAAAACACTAGGCAAAGAAAGCACGCAGCAGGAAAGCTGCCTACCTAAGGGAAGTCACAAGACTTCTCCACCTTAAATTGCTCCTCTGAGATCAGCTCTTAATTACCTAGGCAATTAAGAGCACACGGTGATCACAGGACCAGGCTTTGTTTTTCTCAAACCAGCCCTTAGGCTTCACTGCTACAGCTCTCTGCAGTTCTTGACAAACAGCTCAGGAGGAGGGAGGGCACACAAGTGAAGGGATGAGCAGCCTTAGTCCCACACACCTCATCTCCAGCCCTCACCCCTAAGCAGAGGTTTCAGGGGCACAGTTATACAGCCTATAATAATTATATAATTAAAAGCACTTTTCCTGGCTGCAGCTCAGGCACCTTCTGGGCCACCATAGCTCCAGCAATAACAACCTGAGTTCATATCACAGTTCAAAGGGTGAGGCTCAGCCCTGAGGCTGCACATCGATCCTACAACAGCCACCAACAATTTTAAGAGGACTCTGGGAAAACCCCCAAGCTCCCAGATTCCACAAGAGTGTTATCTTTTAAAGATACACGGGAGAGAAAATCTGCTTAAGTTTCAGATACATGAACTTAAGCTTCGGTATAGAACAGACCCATGCAGAGCTCAAACCCACACAGAGCCCAAAACAACTCTCTGATCCACAGCCACAGACTTTTGCAGCCAACAAGCCCCTCTGGAGCCAAACGTTTCTAAAGCCACGACATGTGCCAGGGTATTTCCCCCTCTCCTCCCAGCCAGTGAGGCACCTGAGCTGCCCAAAGAGGCAAGCAGGATGCTGCACACAGGCAGAGGTGCATCTGCATCTCTGAGGATTCCCACTTAAAGGCAGGGCTAGCCCAATGCTATGGGGTTCAAATATGCAGCTCCTGGCACCAAGGACTGACTTTTTTCCTACTGCTCTTCCTATAGCTCATAAACCCTAGACTTCATTCAGAGCATCAAGAGAAATCCCACAGGTCAATCACTGAACATCAGGCACAGGTCTGTGACAGGCATAGGGCAGCCTGGGGACACCCAGCTGGACCCAGGGGCAAGTGAGTGCCCAGCAGGGGCTACACTCACACACCAGAAGGGCCAGGCTTGCTGTAAGGAAGCACAGCTCAGATGAACTTCCCAGCACACTGCAGGAACAAACTGCGAGACACTTCTCCAAAGTGAGCCCTTGGCCGTTGTGACATCTGCCAGTTGACCTCCCACCATGAGTTTAAGTGGCCCAAGCTACACAGATGGCACCTGACAGCCACACGACAAGGTGCCTTTGAGGCATCTTCTTTTTTTGATACGAAATCCTCACGCAGAGCAAGACAGCAAACCTTACCCCGGAGCATCTTTCCTCTCTCCCCCTTTCCAGAAGGTGAGGGAGGTGGAAGAGACACGGACCCCTCCTCCCCTCCCACCAGCATTTGCTGGACCGAGCGGAACAGGGAGGGATTAGAGGGGAGCAGCCCTGCCAGGCACCACCGGGATAAGCTGCTGGCACACAGCTGGTGTGACATGCTGTGCACCCCCTGGCACGGCCAGCTGACAGCAGCACACGGGCCAGGGGACAGGGAGGTGCCCTGCAGCACTGTCCCACCTCTACCAAACCCCGTGAGCTGAAAGAGCCTCCAGCAGAGCAGGGAGGAAGGTCAGGGTACTGAATGAGAATTTAAAATATTTGTTTACCAAGGCGGATAAGAAATAAGGCATTTGGGAGGACTGTTGCAGGGAAAAGACCGGGATGGGAAAGGAGGAGGTACAAGCCTTTAAATCATCTGGCACTGATGTTTGGACAGGACCCCCAGCTTGGAAGCCAACCTCAGCTCCTTTTGGCCCTCCTGATCCCAGTTCTGGGTTCTGGTCAGTGCTGCTTCTCCAGCAGGATGGATGTTGGATGGGCTGGATATCCTGCTCCCTGGCAGGACACCTCTCCCAGTGTTTCCATCCCTCTCATGATCCTGCTCCCCCTCCTGTGCTCACCTCTTTCATGGTAAGGAAGCACTTGTGTGAACTTGGGAGGGCAAAGTCAGGCAGTGGGGGAAGGGAAAGGCACATGGGAATCTCACAGAGGACAGTGCTGCCCCATGACAAAGGGAGCCTCTTCCATCTGCCGTGGATCAGGAGGAGACTTTGGCTGAAATCCCTCCTCCTCCAGAGCTGCTGAACACACCTGGCACTGAGCTGCTCCCTGCTTTGTTAAACTGGAGAGATTTGAGTGGAAAAAACTGAGTGGGATCAGTCCACAAACACACACAGGATGCTCTTGTCCTTTGCTCTTCTAAAGCCCTGCAGAAAGCCACCAACCCAGCACATCAGCCTGAGGAAGGGTTTGCTTGGGTAAATAACCCTGCTCAGCAAAGGCAGTGTTTGAGGATCTCTAAACCACTCCAGAGATTACAGAAACAGAACTCCAGAGCACTCCAGAGAAACAGAACACTGAGCAGCCTTAAATCCTCTGATTCCTGTCACTGAACTGCAGGCCTTTAGTGGTGCCCCCAGGCAGGCAGAGAGGCAGCAGGGACAGCTTCCCTTTGGGCTAAATAAAGAATAAAAATCCTCGTGTCTCCAGGAAAAACGCATCCTTATAAAAATCAAAGACCTTTAAGCCCATACAGACTTCCCCATGTATCAGCTATGCATAAACCGAGATGGTGAAGTAACATTAAAACCTATTAATAATTAATAAATCAATAATTATTTATTTATTCTGGCAGGAGATGGGCTGGCATCAACCTGCTGGGTGAATTGCAGTCAGTGATCACGGGCAACACCTGAGACCTGCTCCAGCTGTTTCTCCTCACAATCCATGGCAGCACATCCCAGATTTTGTCCTTGCTTTCCCTCCATCTTCTTTCAGGGACAGATCAAGCAGGGTGGATAGATAGATAAATAAATAAAGCCACTTAATATCAATTCTTTTGTTGATAGCCTTGCCCAGAGTTCCATTTAAGGATTCTTTTTAATTCTTATTAAGCATCATAAATGACTCAGCTCATCTGCAATCGCTACTCGCATCTGAAAGGCTGAAGCTTTCCTCCTTCCCTGCCACACCTGCCTCAAAGCTGTCCCACAGCCTCGGACAAACGGGAAATCGGTGCCATGGAATTAAACTGGATGGAATGATAGGGGGGAAAAAGACACCCAAAACAAATGAAGCAATCTCTGAACAGTAAATTTCCTGATGACCTGGTGCAGCAAGGCAAACAACTCTCCGAGGCCATTCATTTCCCAGCTCATCCACCTGCCAATCCTTTGAGCTAGGTTAAAAGAGAGTGGAAAAGAAGAAAGAAAAGCGCACTGAATACATTCAGTGTGAAATTGTGGTATTTCTGTGGCCTGAAAACGCAGTACTTTCGAGCCACTGCTACTCCACCAGGAAAATCAAGGGATGCCTCAATGCCCTCCTGATTGCTCCTCTTAATCACAATTACAGCACGGCAGAACGATTCCCAAAAGTAAAAGATTCCCCAAAATAAAAGGCTCCCAGATAAACTGTAAGCACATTATACGGAATTACTGCTCACTACCAGCACAGCGAGTCTACAGTAATAGAGGGGAAAAAGTCACTTCCATGGGGAAACTCCCCAACCGGGACGCACAAGGCTCTGCCTCACCCTCCCGCACAAACAGGAATTTTCTACTTCAGCGAAACCCACAAACAAAATCAACTTCATCCCTCCAGATCCCTCCGATCCCATGGCAGTGCCGGACGCAGCCCCAGACTGGCAGCTAGAGACGGCACAGGGAGGAAATGTGGGCTACAAAAGCGGGGAAAGCAATTCTAGGGGAAAGAAAAAACAATTCTGAGGCGTAAAAAGATGAAATTCTAGGACAGGTAAAGAACAAGGTATTCCGGGGAAGAGGGAAACAAAATTCCCGAGGGACAAGGCAAAATTCCAGAGGCGTAAAGACAGGAAAGACAAAATTCGAGGGGGTAAACCCCACCAGAACTTGAAGTGGAGAAAAAGAAAAATTAGGGTGGGAAGGAGCCCCGAAATCCAAGGGGAGCGGGTGGGGAAGAAACCAAATCCGAATTCGAGAGGAAAAAAAAATCCGACAGCAAAATTCGAGGGGGAGAGAGAAATCCCACAAAACTCGAGGCGTAAGGAGGGAATCAATTTCAAGGGAAAAAAAAACCCCGAACAAACAAAAAAAATCGACTCTGTCAGAGACACAAACATATCCGAGGGCGGAAAACCCACACAATTCAAGTGGAGGAAAACGGGTCAAAATTCCAGGAGGGAAACACAAGATGAGGGGGGTGGGGAAGAAATCCCGCAAAATTCGAGGAGGGATCGATTGGAAACTCCGAAAAGTGAAGAGAGAATCCTCAAAATTCTAGGAGGAAAAAGAAAGCACGATTCTGGGAGGGAAA